>JASSUY010014451.1:0-46977 GCA_032466535.1 Forpus xanthops | reverse complement strand
CTCAGAAAGTCCTTGGCCAGCCTAAACATTCTAAGCCATAACTATAAACACTGGTGTTATCAGCACTGTTCCCAAGATGAAAATCCAAAACACAGTGCTACACCAGCTAGTACTTAAAGAAAAATGACTGCTGCTGCTGAACCCATGACACCCCCCCAACATCATACCAAAATGCCTTTCTTTGTGGCACTCCTCTCCTATTACAAGCCCCTTCATGTGGGCAAAACTTCAGATCACAAGAAGGTATGAACTTAATGGAGCACATGTCCCAACCAAGACATAGTGCGTCACACAAAGAGGAACATTTTGGGAAGGAACCTGTACCTTAACGGCTTTAAAAGCTGCAAGCAACACTCAAACACCTCCTTAAGAGCTGCAGAGAACCAGGACATGCCACTATATCCAAACTTCATTACACAATCCAACACTTCATTTATTCTGCCCAGTTGAGGTGGGACAAGGGACCCCAACAAACATGCTGAGCCCCTAATAAGACGCTCTCTCTACAAGAGGTGACTCAGAAAAAAGACCACAACTGTGCTTTTCATCAAAAACACAGCTTCCTTTAGGAGTCTTACAAATGAGCTTCTCCAGAACAGAGCCCTACCCTACGTTGTCAGTAATTAGTGGGCATGTCTGGAGAGCAAGATAAAACCTTGAGCAGCACCAAGCCCCACTTAGTTAAAACCCTAATACTTCTTACAGTATGAATCAATCCCACTGTCTCTCCTCTCCACATATCTTAGTCACTAAGAGAACGCAAAAGGCAAGTCTGGAGAGCCCATTAAAAGCCACTCAACTGGAAAATAGTTTCTGGCCTAATTCTAGCACTGGGGTCTTAGGGAGAGAAATCTGACAGCAAGAGTGTGTCTGCAGGGAGGAGGAGGCAGAGCTGTTAACTACTTCACCAATCTAATGTATAGCACTCTCCAAGAGTAATTAATAATTAATATTCGTAGCCTGCTTAAATCTGTTGACTCTGTAAACCACAGCCTCTCACTTAAAGGACTCTCAGCATGCTGAGACAAACTGAAGAACATTCCCCATGGAGATACTCAGCATAAACAAGAGCAATGGCAACTCCCAGCTACTCAGCCCTAGTTTTAATCCCTCTGCTTCTCTTGCTTTGTCTTGTTGAATTAATTATAGTTCCTCAGCAGTGTCTCTGACCAGAGATGGACAGAAAGTCCAGCATAATGGGATCTGGATCTCTGGTCCCTGCAATGCTACTGCTGCTTCAGCGGGAGCAGTAAGATCCTGGGTTGGCACAGAAGACTGAAATCACCAAGTCCAATCTCCTCCAAAGGGCCTGCTCAGATGTTCACTAGCCATGGGCCACACACTGCATACCAGAGAACATGCAGGACAGCAGTAGAGAAGGGTCTTTACTACATACAAGTGCTGCCAACAAACAGTAGCCTTGTTTCCTTTCAAGCACTTGAGGTTATCAACCAAGATAGGTCATCAGATTTATAGATGGATTTATCAGATTCAGGAGTGGAGCCCATTGCATCAAAGATCAATTAGAGCTTTCTGAAGATTGAAATGAACCATTAGAGCATTTCAGCTCATCTTGTAGAAGCCCTGAGCCTACCATAATTCAAACCATTGCCCTCTTTTGTGACAGCCAAGCAGTGAAGGACTTTCTGAGAAGGCTGGAGCTCTGCACACTTTCCTCAGCAACAGCGGACCATATTAAGAGGGTGATAAACTAGCCACCAGTGATCCCTTATTCTTTCAGAGTAATGTTCAAGCACAGCTCCCTGTCTGCTCTTCACTAGCATCCAGACTCACTCTAAACCCTGCAGTGTGGTGAGAAATCACAGCTAGGTACAGAGTTGGATGGTTTAATGTCAACACAGAGATGCAGCACTGCAAGCTGTCAATGTAAATCTGCCCTTCTGTGAGCATACTGCTCAAGGGTCATTTCTTGAGTGACCTCCAGGTGCCAGTGAACTAAAATGGTCCAAAACCAATATAATACAGTCAGGGCAATAGCAAGGTCTTCCTCAGAAGTAGCTGCTTAGGCCCACATGAAAAGTCACAGTTTTGGTCACAAAACTCCAGTTCGCTGCCTTCACTCCAAACAATTCTCCTTTCTCTGATGCAGCCGATAATCCATTTAGTCCTCCTTCAAAGCTGCAGATGCAATCCACAGTTTCTCTCTTTTCCCCACTTCCTAACATTGTCTCAATCTTAATCTGAGTTTCAACCACCAGAAGATGCTAGATATCTAGGCATCATAGCCATGGTATCTGTGGGATTTGGGTCATACAAGTTAATAGCATAGGGCTGCCTATCAACAGCATGCTGAAATCAACCTATAGTAACCCACTTGAGGTTTCCTGTGTTGAAAAGTGGTGATACAGGGCAGGACAGATTTTCCTGATGGGAACCACAACTCTTGAAGAACAAGATCTTCTCCTCCTAATGTCACAAACCAGAAGAATTAGGCATCTTTGTGAATCTGGCCTATGGGATCACCCAGACTGTCCTAATTCTGTAGCATCATCCCCAGGGTTAAGCTGACTTACACAGAAATCACAGACTGCCTTTTCTTTTGGCTTTACTCAGGACTTGAAGGAGATCCTTCAAACATCATACATTGGGGTAAGTTGATATACACATGGATGACTTGTTTTGTAGCAGATTTGTGTCATTCATTACATGTGTATATTACTACTTCTGCTGCATTCCAGGTTTGGTAGAACACAAATAAATACTCTCACATTATTCTATGATTTGCATTTTGAAGTTGTATTTTATCATAGTTATAATTTAATATGGTGATAGCCTTCTAAGATACAAGAAATAGTTTAACATAGTAGGTCACATTTTATGCCTTATTTCTCATGAAAACTCTAAATTCTGGTTAGTTACTTTGAATTCAACACATACAGTCCCTCTGAGATTTGTTTCTCTTTCTAAAGTGTAATGGAAAAAAGGCCTGCTTGCTAGCATTCAGATGTAAGCACACCAAAAAATACCTAATCTCAGGAAACAATTACACATCTTCCCTTGAATTAATAATTTGCATTTAGAAAGGAGGAAAATATGCTCATAAATAACTTTTTCCCTAGCTTCTTATAAAAACAAGGACAACCAATGTTATTCCATAGTTAAAATGTACCAAGGATATGGTTGTTCTGCAAAGATGTGACCACGTTTTAAACACTGAGAAACCAAGCCTTGTAAGAATGAACTATGGGAGAATGTGGCAATTTTTGCACTGAGGTGCAAAACATCAATATTTTGGAGAAAAAAAAAAACAACAAAGAAACCTCGCTCGCTACTTGCCTCTGTGTTTGTGCATATTGCCTTTACATTCCAAACTAATACAACCATCCCTGGAGATTCACACTGAGACAGGTACTTAACAGTTCTAGTGCCCCAAAGATTTCAAAACCTGAAGAAAAATTAAATACTTTTATTTTCTCTTCTACTAAAATGAGAAAAGCAGCCATTTGCTTTTGAATGACACCTCTTACTCAACTTAAACAAAATGCTTCATTTGGTCACCAAGCATCTGTAAACAGCTTGGTAAGATTCCCAGACAAATGTGTGTAAGAGTTGAAATCCAAAGTTCAACTTTTTCATTAGGACATGAAACAGAAGGCATCAAGGCAAAACAGGAGTTTTTTTGGAGGTCCAATTTCTTTCTCATATCCCTCCCCCTCATATGAGGGAAATCTAAATGAATTTTCAAATGGTTCAGGGTTGTCAAATTTTGGGAGGGAGGCCACAGTACAAAAAATACTCCTATTGAACAACATAATCTACACAAGCCTCTATCAAGGGTTTATCAAAGGAGACCCATTGGGTCCACAATCGCTGCTAGAGCATCCAATTGCTGATGAGGTAGGTGTCACCATGCAGGCTATGTGTCTGCTGGACTCACAGCAGTTGAGTGCTGTCAGCTGAATTCCAGCCTTTTCCCCTTCATCAGTGTATTTCAATCACCAGAGCAAAAGCACCTGTTCATGTCCAAAAAACATGGGTTTAAATGGAGAGATATCAGACTGTACTGCCAGGAACAGACCTAAGACACACCAAAGACAGAAGGAGCATGGGAAAATGGCTGCTTTTTCCCTAATTTCTACTGATGTTGCCATTAGCAGCTTCTCTGAGCTTACTGCTGCTAAACTTGACACCCACCAGCACTCTCTCAAGCCAATTCTTCTCCATGTAATCTCCATTCTTTCTTCACCTCCTTAGGTACAACCCTACTGAGAACAACAATATCTCCCTGTAAGAAAGATGAAATAAGCAAGGTTGGAGAGCACGAGTCTCCTCCTGAAAGCACTCCCACAGCCAGCAGCTCCGGACAACAACATCCATTTTGCTAATGACTGGAATAATGATGGCATTCTTGTTAGTAACTGTGGAGATAACAAGGCAAACACTAGTCGTAATTATTGTAAAATGTGCAGAAGGCAATTTAGAATAATAAATGTTTCAAATGCAGAGAGCACACGCACACACAAAAGAGCGTCGCTAGCTGGATTCTGATTGCATTGTCTGGAACAACGTGTCATGTGGGGGTGCTCGAATTGAACAACACCAGGTCCTCCCCACATTGCTGGCATAAGTGGGGCGTGCTGGGGCCTCTGCTTGCAAGGCATCCTGCTGGCTTTCCAGCCAAAACAGAAAA
The DNA here is from genome assembly GCA_032466535.1 of Forpus xanthops. Lineage (NCBI taxonomy): Eukaryota > Metazoa > Chordata > Aves > Psittaciformes > Psittacidae > Forpus > Forpus xanthops. Next base: position 42,326 of record JASSUY010014451.1, on the reverse strand, counting down.
ATAAATGCTGACCAAAGCCCCCAGGGAGGAGAGGAAAACATTAGTCCTCATCAGAACAACACCAGAGCTGGGGTACTACAGTGTTTCTGCCCCATGCAGATACCATCCTGATACCCCAGCAGGAGGCATGCCCTCTGCCTGGTCGTGAAATAAGATCCCATATTCAACAAGCCTGGTACTGAATGGGAACACCTGTTTGTGGTGGATGAATACTAGTTTCTATGCATGGATAAACCTTTGCTTTTGCATTTTGGAGAGGAACTTTTTACAAAGGCCTGTAGTGACAGGACAAGGAAGAATGGCTTTAAACTGACAGAGGAGAGATTTAGACTTAATAGAAATTGTTTTACTGTGAGGGCGGTGAGACACTGGAAAAGGCTGCCCAGCGAAGCTGTGGCTGCCCCATCTCTGGCATTGTTCAAGGCCAGGTTGGACGGGGCTTGGAGCAACCTGGTCTAGTGGAAGGTATCCCAGCTCGTGGCAGGGAGCTGGAACTGGATGAGCTTTAAGGTCCCTTCCAACCCAAACAAATCTGTGATTCTATGCAAGGCAGCATTTGAGGTGCAATGTGAATTATGGGCAGCAGTAGGAGATAAGAGGCCAGAAAGAGTCCAAAGGGAGAAGAAGGGTGGAGTAAGAAGAGGGGTCCAGAGGATGAGCAAAGTGGATGAAGAAAGCACGGGAGAAGAAGAGGGACTTGGGAAGTTCTCATTTAAAAAACTGGAAGCTCCCTGCCAAAGTAAACAGTTGGACATGTAGGGCTCTACATGTCTCTGCTTAATTTTGACCATCTGGCATTTATTGAAATTGCCTCCCTTTGTATTTGCTATGATGAAGTGGTTTTGTATTCCTACTTTCTCTCTCTCCTTTCTCCTCTCAGTCCGACATGTAGCTTCTGTCCTGCCTCTCATCTGAACACATCCCTGTGGCGACTGTGGAGCAAAGACAACAGTGGGGAATGAATCCCAAGAGGGTACCAGGCATGGGGAGCAAATGCCTGCATGCAGACAGCCACAGAGAGCATACAGCTCTTCCCAAACTGCTACCCCTAGTCTTACGTATTTCACTTCCCTTGGCTCCAATCTGGGAAAGTAACAGACTGAGAGGAAAGACGGAAAGAAAAATCAGACCAGAAGTTAAACAGGATAACAGAAAAGCAGGGAAGAAAAAAACTTTAAAAAGGTGAAATTGCAAAGTGATGACAGGCTGGTGGAAGGGAATTAGCAGAGAGGAGGGCTCTGTTCACGTCCTACTCTCCCTGAACTGCCATGTGATTAGCCAAAAGAGTGATTTTGTAAGGAACTTTGGCATCAGCCACTCTCCTGCAACAAGGGCGAGAGACTGAAATAATCAACATTTTCTGCAGAACAGAAATGCAAACATTCAAACTCACATCTCAGCTGACAGTTTCAGTCAAAATACATCACCCTGACGTTCTTCAATTAGAAGAGATTCACAGACTCATTTCACGGCATAGCCTGCAGTCCCAGGCCAAATTATACAGCCATGCTGCCATAGCTTGTATTTCCTGTAAGTGAGCAAGAAACCTCTGAGGCTCACTGTGTACTCCCAAGCCTATAGCAAGAAGGAGCTTTTGCAGTAGTTTTTCCAGGAAGCCTGTCCCAGTGGGAAAAAAAAGACATGAAAGCAACACAACCACAAAGTTGGGGAGATGTTTCCTTTGCCCTGTTCAGCCTCTGAACACTTCAGAGTCAGAACATTATTCATTGCAAGGTCTTACCCCTCAAACACACGGCCCTGTCACTCTGGTATACCATCGCAGTGCTCCTCATAGCCACAATTCTGGCAGGACTGCAGGCAGAACAAAGCTCAGTGGCTGTGCTGGCACAAATTAGTGGAGCTGAAACTTTAGATCAGTGACAGAGTCTGCCTCCTGGGAGCAGTAAATTGTGATGCTTGTCCCTAAAGACCCTCCTTACCATTAAGTGATTAATGAATTCATTAACACCTCTAAGAACACAGGAAATATGACATGGACAGCCTGCCTAGGCTTTGCAAAGATTTCTATTTGGGTTTTGTTTTTTTTTTTTTTTCCTTTTAAGAACAGCAGAGAATAGTAACTAATTAAGCTATATGGTCCATGGTAGCCCTACTACGTTTACCCAGTGGGGATGAGCACAGTGGCGAGATTCTTGTCTCATGCTCTGACAAGCTTTTATTTGACCCATAACAAGATGCTAAAATAAGGGGTTTATTGCTATTATAAACCTTTCATTTGAAAGGGAAGGGGGAAGACTTTTTACTGTAATGGCTTTAAATGACTTTCCCAGTGCTCCCAATCCAATGGTGGAATAGTCCCAGGGTAACTGGAGGTAGCAGTCAGGGCAAGGAGAGGAGGAGGAATTGCACAATGGTCTCTTCAAGCCCTACAGAGAGCCTTAATTCTTGCCCTAAAGCCACATTCAAGACCATTTCAGTGACAGTTTTATTTACCAAATGTAACATACCCAACAGGCTAAACACTTGGGATAAAGTGTGAGCTGGACTCAGTGCCTGACACCTGCATTAAATCAGGGCACAAGATTACCTCCCACACTGTACATCAGCAAGACACTCCTGGTGCTCCTGTGGCTTCAGCCAAGCAGCTGACAAGAGGCAATCCTCCTCTGCCACAGTGATGACAAGTGCCTCTCACCCCACATGTGCCCTGGGAGGGTTATCTGAGGTCCAGCTTCCTGCTGAGCCTACAATTTAACCTCACCAGTCATGGATGAAGATGCCCCAGCAGCAGCCAGGCAGGGTTAGCACTGCCTCTCTCAGGAAAGGGTGCCCACATTATCGACTCTGAAGGGATAACTAGCTGCTACTTGCAGCTCATTTCTCTTTACTCCTCTTGGGTTTGCTTGTATCTGTATCACGTATCTGCTATACGGTTGCAGAGAACACAGCATTCATCTCTATAGCCACCAACTTCCACAGAAATTCCTTACCATAACCCAAATGGAGCAATTGCCCTTCACCACACAGCAGCCCTGAGGCTGGCTTTTTTGCCTTAAGTTTCCAGTGTCCTGTAAGACCTGTCATGGGAACATGAGCTTGGACTACATCACAGTTCACTTTTAGATACAGTTTGAGGCTGCTTATGAAAGGCCACACAAGTCCAAGTGGACAAGTGGTGCTCTGTACATATAACACTTTGTGCCAAGGAAGACAAATGGAGGTGGCAAGGAGCCGCCATGTATTCCTGCCGTGGGCAAGTGTTGGGGCTTTGAGAAATTTGAAATTGTGGAGAATCAGGCCCAAAGACAACACTTTCAAAGACAGTAAATTGGAGAGCTGAAAGAAAGCCCCTACACAAAGATTAAAGGGCATGAGGTATTGATTTACGCAGGAAGATCAAAAGAGCTATATTTGTATATAGTAGTTCAGCTAAGTGATGACTAAGTGTTTAAAAGGAAGAGTGTGAAGGACATAAACCAGGAGAGGGACCATTAGGGTGAGTGCAATGAAGAGGGATTAGCAGGAGCAGTAGTAGAGTGAAAGAAAAGGAAATGAACATCTCAATTGCCTGCCTACAGACGCTTTTTTGCAGGCCCTATCAACACTGAACCCAAAGCCACATTTGTCAAACCGGCTTCCCAATGCATTCCAAGCCCTATCCTGTATCCTGCAGCTCTCTGCACCTCCACTAACAATGCAGCTTGTGCAACACCACAGCATCCAGGAGCATGTGGGAAGGTCCTCAAGGGGACTTGGTATCATCACAGCCCATGCAGCACTTTTCAGCTTGGCAATACCAATGCACCTCAAACTCTCAACAGTGGAAACCCTATGCCTGCCCAGCTCACACAATACCCCAGACAGACACGGAAACAAGGGAGCTGTATATCTCAGAATCATTAGAGGGCTCAAGTGTCCTGCTTCATCTACTCCAAGGCCTAAGGACCTCATCCCCAAACTTTAAACTTATTTAAACCTTATGGGAGCTATCGCTTCTTGTCTGGAAATAGTGCTTGCAAAGCACTAACCTGAGTATGGCACAAAACCTAATCCATCTGCATGGCTCAGTAACACCGCTTCTTGCAGGAGACCTTCTGCTTGATTCTGCTCTCTTAGACTGCTCTGCCTTTACTGAGCTACACAGGATTTGCAGGGCTAGAGCTGGGATCAGAGCCAGAATACCAAAAGCTATTCTGTTCCTCAAGATAATTCAGACCCAGATGAGAAAAAGTTAGTTAAAGTGATTTTTTAATAAGTGACCTTCCCTTAGCCTCCCACTTTGGGCTCAAGTTGACAGATACCTACCTGGTGCTTCCAAAAGCAGCAGCCAGGGGCATTTCAGAGACTGGTACCTTGGAAACCCTTCATGGAAAAGTAGTCTGTATACATAAGACAGGCAAGAAACACATCTTTTCCATCCTAGGGAGTCTGATGGTGAGCCTCAAGGCACAAGGGTGTGCAGGACTGGACCTGGGGAGGACCCAGGGGCCAGATGTTTCATTAAGCAGCTGAATTTTTACATTGCCTCATAGCATCATGTCTGCTTACTCTGCTAAAGGCTGCAGCTGCCCATTCTAGCAATGTATAACCAGCCCTTTAGAGAAAGCATTTCCTACCCTGATGGAGAAAAGATAAACAAGACAAAGAGGATCCGATAAAAGAGCCTGATGGAACTGTTCTGCCATTGCCTGGAATATCCTGAAAACTTTATGACCTCACTTTGTCCAAAAAATCTCCAACAAAAAGCTTTTGCTCTGGGATTGACAGGTACTTCCAGGCAGTTTAAATCAATGCCAATGCTCTGCACCCTGTTGACATCATTTGGCATTTTATCCACCATTTGCTGGAGCAATACTCTTTGCTGGGCACATTTATAGACAGCAGAAAGAGAGGTCATGCAATAAGTAATGATGAGAACAAGGTAGGCTACAGAGTAGGCTAAATGAGATCAGATACAAGGGGCAGGATTCACGGCCCATTACAGAGCCACTAAATACATTTTAGGCACCCTATTCTACGAGATGTCAACAGAGCCTACCCCTGATCGAGGGCCCCCTGACCCATGGATTCAAGAGGATAAACATTTGCACACCTTCAACAAGCAGGTGACATAACATACAGGCTGTTTTGGTCAGCCATAAGTGGTCCTTTCACCACAAGCTGCTCATCCCTGCTCTACATTGCCTAGGTACATTACTGGGGAAAAATGTCTTCTGATGCAACCAAATGCAAGATAACACCTCTGGGAACCAGGAATGCAAATTGCAGTTACTTGCATTACTTGGGAGATTACCTCAGAAAGCACTGACTGCAGAGAGGACTAAAAATGCTTTCCATAGAGCAAGTGAATACTCATCCAACTGCACTTTCCCTGCCCCTTTGCATTTTCTCTCTCTGTTACCTACCATTTTGTCCCTCTTCCACCTCCATTGACATGACTCTAAATGGAAAAATATATCCAAAACCAAACCCTTTAGAATTTTAAATAGAAGTTTAGCTTTTGTGCAGAGCATTCTATCGGACTCTATTTACAGAGCTTTTGCAGGAGATGCAGGGATATCTTAGGCAGAAAATACATCTATCCCTTCTTCAGCAAGCATGAGCCACTCAGAGGCAGGGGATATCAGTACATTCCTTTTCAGGAGAGCTGTGGGGCAAGTGTGGACCATACGAGCTTAACACAGGGTACTGTCAGTTTGAGCTCAGCACCAACTGCTCAACTGTCCCAAGGTACTGCCTCTGGGACTGGCCAAGCAGGACATGGGGATCACAACAAAGCTGCTAAATATTCAACCATGTGCAACCAGCCTTCTCTTCCATCGACTCTTCCTCAGCCCTTGGTGTCCATGCAGGGAGAGAAGACAACAGGGAGCATTCAAATGGAGGCCAGAGACATGTCCGAGAGCTGGAAAAACTCCTAACTCACCCATTCAGTTTGTCAGAGTTGCTTAAGAGATCACAGTATGTCTAGACATCCCAAACATGGAAATATCCTGGGTTGCAGTAGACTTCCTAGGCCTTTGACAACGACATGGCAAGATTCAATGCCTGGAAGTTCAGGTCAGATAAATCCCAAAATACAGGGCAATTTCCCAGCAGGGAGGGAAATTGAACACTGGAGGACCTCACAAGGGTGTGGATCCTCTTCATTTGACATCATTAGCCTAGCAGCAGATAACTTCTGAACAGCTAGGCTTTAATCCAGCTGGAGGGGGAAATCCAAACCCCATGCTTGTAGGGAGTGGAGCTGGATGGCACAGGGCATACCCTCTTGCCCCTGCTCCCTTCCTTCTCCCCTCAACCATGACAAGAACAGGAAATTCTGCATAATCTGCTGCTCAGCCTCAGAGCTCCTTATTAAGCCAGTAGCTGCAGTCCAGTCTCATTCCCCAAGACCTAAGCTGGTTGTCTGCACACATAAGGAAGGAATTCATTTATTTATTTTCCTCCTCCAGGCTCATTTGGCCAGGCAGATATTGCTTGCTATTTCTGTATGTTTGGTTTAGGTTTGTTTTTCCTCCCCTTCCTCTGTATCATCAGAGATTAACTATAGCTGGAGACACCTTGCTGGAGGTGCAGCCCAGCGTTTACAGATGTGCCAAAAGTGGGGTGTGGGAATTGCCTTTTGCTGTACCCTTTGGGATCAGTTAATGCCAGTTCATCCAGTTACCTGGACAGCATCCACTATAACATGGGTCATAGACACGGAGGTTGAGTGAAGTCCTGCTGTGATGGGCAGCACCATATGCAGAGTTCGCAACCCATACATCACATGCTCTCGTCTTTCAAGTGATATCGCTATTCAGAGCTTTTCAGACTGCCTAAATAAACATATGTAAGAGTTTAAATTCAATCTCTCCCCTGCCCTGTCCCCTGTAAAACTCTTTGATGACTAAGCCCATTAGGGGAGGAGCAAATCTCTTTTGAAATGTCACAGCTGATCTCTTCTGACCTTATCAAGGTGCAGAATCAATACACTGACCCATTCAGAGTAGAAAATCTGAAGCAAAAGCCAGAGAGAAGCAATTATAGCAGAATTTCAAGAATGAGAGGGGAGGAGGGGGGAAGAAATACCCTGTTACATCTCTGAAGAGTGAAAACCAAATGAGCCAAAAGTAACCATGATGTTTAAAATTATCATATACATAATTAGTATTTGATAAAGCAGGAAATAAAACATAACATCCATTCATCATGTTGACAGCTGCAGGAACACATTGCAGGCTCTCACATGTTAGCGGTATGTGTGCGTCTGTGGCATTGCAGGTACTAATTCACACCACCAGCTCAGGGAGTCAAACGCACCATGCGCTTTGCAGGATGCTGGCAGCACATCTCAGGATCTGGATCTGAGCATGGAAGGCATGATCATGTGTTCCTGACTGCCTGGGTTCGAAGGATGAAGAGGCATCAGTAAAAGCCTTGGTGGCAGACAAGGAGCTTCCAGGAAGTCTGTGAACTTCAAGCATGCAGCGACGTTTAGGCATCCTAGAAAGCTAAACCAAATTTTCCTGACAACTGGAACTTGGTCAACTCCGCCATCTCATGACTGCAGCAGACCCTGACATGATTTTCAACAACCTGCAGACAGACAGCAGAAGTACAGACAGGGGCCAGAGAACAGTTATGGGTATCCAAATATATGCAGCCAAAGGGTTTATAGTCAGACACAACCCATTTCTCTGCACCTATAAACCATAAAGTAGCAACTCCACCACCTAACACCAAGGTCCTATGATTCTGCATAAGATGTAGAAGTATTTTCAGACAAACTTGTCATGAACCTTCTCATTATGAGGGCAGTCAGCAGGTTACAGGCCCTAGGTCAAAGAGGAGCTATGATTCCCATGGAGAAGAATTGACATGGAAGGAGCAGATGGCATAGAGAACACTAAACAAAATCAGAGAGGGGGACTGAAAGATAAATAACTTGTGGGACTGGAGGCTTTGTCTAGAGCATGTCTCTCTACAGGGTCTGTACGGGGCTTTGCCCAAATGAGAGAGATTTTTTTTCTTCCTTTCATGGATGTTTTTAAGATTTACCTTTCCTCACAAGGGCGAACACGAGCCATTTACAAGCAACTCAGTGACAAAACAGGAAGATATCAACTTCTTCCTCGCCTGACAAAAATAGCCAAGTGCCTGATGGCAAAGCCACACACCCATCTCTGCTCTGCCTGACTGGAACGGAGCTGTGCCACAGGCTCCCGCGGCACATGCTGCTCGCCAGATTGCCGACTTGGGATAGGTCCCTGTCCATCTGTCGAAGCAGAATTATTCCACTTGAAAAACACTAAAAAAATTCCCTGGAGTACTGCAACTGTCCCAGTTCCCACGTGAACCGTCTCATCGTCAACCACAAGCTGCTCTGAGGAATGGGAATGGCTCCGGTCAAAGCCCTTCCCCTCATTGCCACCCTTTTTATTTGCAGATAAAGCCACCTCTAACTTCATGAACTCTTTTATTTCTGTCTGTCTCCCTATAAACTTGTTAACCCAACATAAGGCAGGATCCTCAGCTCTCTGACTGACCATCTTTATCCAGCAGAGAAAGAGCACTGTGAGCAATCTCCTTGGGAGGTTATCAAAAAAGCAATCAAAGAAAGTCTCTGCTGTCCTGGGAAATTTTCTGTGCACTGGGAGTCTCATCAAACCAGGAGAAAGAAAGCAATAGCAAATTTAACAGTGCCATCCATAGCAGACACAGATGGCTGCAGTTCCTAAATAAGCATTACATTAGTGCAAAGGAGAGAGGGAAAAAAATTAAAGAGAGAAAGAAAAATATAACAGCTGTATCTTAAGCCTGGAGGCTGATGCTAAATCTATGTTTGTAGATGCTTTCAGCACTGGCAATAAAAGTCAAGTTGCTTCCATGTTAAAGGGGCACAGATGAGTGTTTTATGCACTGTCCTTGACCTGCTAATCATTTGGTGGGAATACCCTCAAGCTGCCTGTCAGTCTGAGGCACCTGCAGCAGAACAGGAGGAGACGGGGGCACAGAGGGAGAGCAGTGGGGGAAAGCATTAATATTTAAAGCAGTGCTTTGAACTGCTGTAAATGGAGTTCTGCTTAATAAAAAAATAAATTAAAGAAATCAATAGCATGCAATGGCCTGCGCTGCATTGACAGGAAGATCATTTGCCCTGTCGTCTCTACTGGCAAGCTAAGACCACAGCTCAAACACTTTCCCCAGCACACGTCCTGTAATCCTGCTGGGCAGACAAAAAGGAGGTAAGAGAACTGAGGGCTCTAGACTTGAGATGTTGACCCCTCCGAAGAGCAGTGCCTCACTCTGGAGGGAACAGGGAGCTCAAGCAGGGTTCAAGGAAAGCTCTGCTCTCAGCCCAGGGATGCTGGAGACTTTTCTCCACAGTCTGGAAGGAAAAACATGAGGTTGATGCCAGCAAAGATCACAGTTGACACAAATATTGGAGAAGCAGTAAATGCCGGCATGAATGAGTTGGTTACAGCAGGCAAGCTGTGTTGGCAGATAGGCAGGCTAAAAGTGGCCTTTAAAATAACCACATGCCCGACTGGGTCTGAGAAATAAGAGAGTTTGAGTGCACTTAAAAGTGCAGGCATTTTGAGGAGAGTGTCCTGGGGCAAAAGCATATCCCCGTTACTGGAGATATGAACAAGGATGCCATTAGAAAGGAGCACTTGAGAAAAGCGTTTTCCTGGGTGAGCATCTATCCTACAGATGGATGCAGTGCTCAGGCAGCTCCTCTGCAGTGCACCTGGTCTTCATAAACAGAGGCAACTTAAATCACTTAGGATCCTGAAACACCGAGCTCAAACGACACACGTGTTGGCCTTCAGGGGATGAGATTTCTTGCAATCTCACACATTTGGTTTTCGTCTCCTCTGCTTCGAAGAAGCAACTAGTGAGGTTTTATAACTGCTAATGTTTCCATTAGTCTAAGACAAAGTGCAAAATTTCCCATCTCTGCTGTGTCATAGCTCTGGCACCTTCTGCCTCTTGTTGACCTGGTCAGCACTATTTATCAATTGCCCTCCGTGACTATCCCATAGCTCACAATCATTAAAACATTATTACATTTTGCTATGACATTCTGTATAGTAGCTATACTGATTACTTATCAGCCTTTGGGATTGCTCATAGAGCACAAGTCTTAAGGCTGAGTAGTGAAAAGGATGGCATGTGGGCAAGGTCTAGCTGCTTTTTCCTGAACTGCTTTGGAATTTTCCATCAGGAGAATGGTGATTTCTTGCGAAAAAACCCAACTCATCTGGGCATGCCAACACCAACGTGTTCTTGTTTCCAAACAAAAAGAATTACCTGAAAGTTTAGATAACATCAAAACATCATGCTTCCTGAATATGAGGGCATATAATATTTTGATTTTCATTCTAAAGCAACTTTCCACTTGGAAGTGATAGATATGCATCAATTGATTTTAAATGCCAAAATCAACTCAAAAATATGTAACAAATTTTTAAATAGTTTCACAAGGGCATTTTTGAATAAAAATTATATTTAAATTAAATACTAGAATTTTCCAGGAAATAGAAAATACATTTCTTATTCAGCTCTAGACATGAACGTAACACCTTGATAAGCTTTAATATAGCTGAGAGAACACACTGGGCTAACAGGGGCAGCTGTAAAAATGCAGGCTGAGCTGGGAGAGCAAAGAGGCAGAAGGACGAGCTGAGAGCAATGCTGTAGGTCAGGGAAATGTGAGTTTGTGATGCCAGCTGGGGTACCTGCACATGAGCCAGCTTTCAGAGAGTCTGGGGATGTGAATGGAGAAGTTGCCAAAGAAGGATATTTCAGAGCATTCACTTCAAGGGCAAACCACTGAATCATTTTAAACCACATTAATTAGTGGAAAACAAAACAAAACAAAACAAATTTCCTTCCTTCCAAAGCAGACTCCCTGATGTGCCAATGCAGAGTGCCACAGTGGTACTCTTGGTTGCATCAAGAAGGAAATTGGGAAGCATCATTTCTATCTGCCCAAGCCACTCTGGACCTTGTTCATCAGAGAAAGTGGATCAGTACTGAGTGGATGGCTGAGGTAAAAGGTATAGCCATGCTCTAAAGCACATTAATTGCTTATTAATTACCCCATTAATCATGGTGACACCTTTGTCTGCATTCCCAGTAACACACTTGCCGTTTGTTGGGACTGTCACACTGCTTTGTGTAAACTGACATAGCTTTGTTGCCTCCTTCCACGCCCTCCAGAATCCCAAAGGGTGAAAAACAAACCCAAAAACATCCATAGCTTAGCAAGCATCCCATCAGTAGCACAACAGTCTGTGACCCAGTGCAGGCAGTTTGGAAGCATGCCCCTCAATGGAAATGGGCATGACAAGAAAACATAGATGACAGAGTACTCATAGGACAATGATGAGCTGAAGTCCTCAAAAGTTTGAGATCCAGGTTACAATTTGCAAAGCATCAGCTTATGGAGCCCATCCAGGGCTTTGTTGCAGCTTCCCACAGGCAACTGCAAGTTCCCATTAAATCACAGAGAGCTGTAAACCAATCACCACAGAAAATTTCTGTTCCGTCACTAGTACTCTTTCTCTTTTTTTTTATTTATAGCACTCTCTGATTTCCAGCAACTTTTTTATTATAAAAAAATTATTTTCTTTGTCTGAAAATTGATATAAAAAGAAATCCATCTCTCAGCCGTCATTTCTCTTAATGATGTTTACATCAGCAGATGGGGAAAAATCACTTTTTAAACAGAATTTATTACCTGCTGACCCAAAGCTTTACCATATATCACTGTGGTTTCAGAAAGTTAGTTTCCACAGCAACATGATGTAACTCTCCAGTGTGTCTGTGAGCTGCTGATGTTAACTCCTCCAGCTCCTAGTCTCATTTTTTGAAGGGGTATCTTGGCCACATGGCAGTCACCAGGTGCCCTCAGAGTTGGTTAAGATAAGCAAGCTCATGCTCAGGACCCCTGTGTAGATAGGGCCATCTTCAAATTCCCCCATTTAATGAGATAACAAGTAACAGCTTCAAGCAACAATGAAAGTCTGCACATATCCCAGGCAAAGGACACAGCTCTGTGCCCACCAGCAGCACCAGCTGCGTAGAGGTAGCACAGAACAAAGAAGACAATGAATGACTAGAGTACGGCATGCTTGCCCAGAGAATGGGATGGCAAAACAATACAGTCATTGGGGTACTTCAGATAAAGGCAGAGGAGACTAGTTCGCTAGTCTCTTAGACAGATTAGGAGAGTCTAGTCAGGTATACAAGCATATCCATAGTATGCTTGCCCAGATACTTACAGACAAGCAGATACTACTGCTTCTATCTGAACTATACTGCTTGTATCTATACTGCTTGCAAGCAGTAGTATCTGCTTGTCTGTAAGCACAGACATCCTCACCCCTGCATGAGGAACTGGGTTGAATATCTTGTTCCATGGTTCTCCTCTTCACTGTGAAACTGTGGCTTCGTGTAGAAATATCCAAAGACGAGATACCTTCCTGGTTGCTGACCATATGTGTGCAAGCATCTACAGAGCTCTCACAAACAGACAGCAGAAAGACCAGAGAGAATGAGCACAGAGCAATAAGAGCCACTGTACTGAGGAAAGGAAGGGCTTGGGACAGCAAAAGGCAACTCTCTGCTCCTCCGAGGACTTGCGCTCCGAGATCAGCTCCAAGCTTTGGCCACACAGATACAGCCAAGCATCAGGCACAATTGGCTTTAGCAAAAAAAGCTAGCTACTTAGCAATCAAGATTCAGCTCCAGTAGAGGCAGTTGCACCTATCACTGCACTTATTGATTGCTGGGATGTTGATAAACAATTGATTTTTTTTCTGCAAATGTCACCTGGAAGTAGTTTTATACTTCTCTCTACAGGGAGCAAGCGATAGCAAGAACCTAACAAACACAAAGAAAGCAAAGAAACACAAATCTTCTGCTAAGGCTGATAATTTGTGATAGAAAGTGGCCAAGTAATAGAATTAAGTTGCTTCTACTGGGATTTGGGAGTCTACCATGGTGGGAGATGGGAAAAGCATTACTCAGTGCTTTGGCTCAGACTTCAGAATTACACTTTGGCACCTTATCAAAGAAATCCAACATCTACAGCCCCTTAGCCTGAGCCAGATATAGAGCAATAACTGATACACCTGATGAGAGATGTTAATCAGCTTTCAGCAACAGATCATAGGCCAGGAGAATAGAGGCTGTTGGGATCGTGGGAAGTGCATGACAATATGCAGAGACACAAACTGTGCAGAGGAGAAAGCAAACCCAGATAAGCCAAGACCCAAGAACATCATACATGGAGCTCTTGAGAAAAAACAACAGGCATTCACAGAGAGGATGAGAAAACTGCAAGTTACCTGGCTCTAAGACTACCTGAAAATTGTTATGTATCATGTTCAAAACAAGAGAACCATTCAGGAGACCTAACTTGAGAAATTTTAAGTAACATTCACAAGAGACAGCAAAGCACGGGAAACCAGACACTGCCAGCTCTGATCTCCTGAAGTATCCTTGGGAGATCAGAGCCGGTAAGGCAAAGAACTGCTGGGATAGTCCTCTCAGGAATCCCAAACATACTTTGCAGTCTCAATTTGGGCAATTCTCTCTAGATATCAGCCCCATGTGTACAATGCAACACACACTGACATAACTATTATAAGGGTCTACTGAGGTAGACCTTCTTCCTCTACTAGGCTCAGGAGGATCTCAAACGATTACCACAGGCATTGTGATACCATCACCAGTTCATTATTACGGACCAGTCTTCCAGACAGACAAAGCAGCACTTGGGAAGAAAGCTAGCAGCTTTTGTTCCCTGCCATGCTTGCAGCCTTGCTTGTGATAGTGTCTGGCCTCGAAGACCAAGAGACATAAATCCATTGAGCACAAGAAGGTCTAAACCCAATCTCCACACCCCAGCACTGTAACCATTGGGTCTGAAAGGTAGATAAACCTCCCCAGTCCTAACATATTTCTTTCTGCTCTGCCCTGTGCATTTCAAAAGCATTCACACAATGGCCAGAAACCTTCCCCAACATACAGTGTGTGAGGTGCTTCACGATCCATCACCCACAGCCCAGAAGGATGCAATGTAACCCTGTACTGAAACACTTCTCACTTTTCCCAAAGCACAAAGCTTCCCAAACCTCATGGCTTCCTCAGTAGCACAAGTAAAGTGTAGTCTCTGTCCTCCTCTGCCTGAATAAAAGAATTTGTAGCATTTGGAAATGTTTTCTGAAACAAGAGTCCACACTCATAAATGCATTTTGGCTGGTGCACCAAATGTGTACTCATCTCGACAATAATTAACCAGCAAACACATAACAAGTTTGGGAAAGCTGTCTCAGGAGGTTGTGACCATATTTAGCCAAAACCACTTTGTTTGCACTGACTTTTTTCCTAAAAACAATTCAAGCTTCCTTTTCTGCATTCAGTATGGCAGCTCTTACACAAGTTAAAGTCTCCAGTAAAGATCCTCTGTGCTAATAAGCATCGGTTCTGCCAAGGAAAGATACCAGCCACATTTTCAGAGACATGAGCAATACACTGACAGGGTTAGTATCGTTATCAAAGATCAGATACAAGATTAGTATCATTATCAAAATCAGCCTACCAATGCCATTTCCTCCACTTACCTTAAAATCCTGGAGTCTATCAGAGTATGTTGACCTTTATATCAAAAAATGTCAAGCAGCCTATTTAGTAGAAAGTTTCAAATTAGATGACCTAGGAGGAGAAAGCTTTTCCAGAAGCAGCTCCCACCCCCTTCAGCAGGGAGATGGTCCATGTGCTGCAAAAGGCACAGGCAGGTTGGAAGCCAGCTTCAGGCTCCTCAAAATAGTCTGCTTGATGGAAGGAGATGTATTAATTGATCAGGCATCACAGTCATGAGATGTTGTGCAATTCCTGCCAAGGATGGAGGGATACATCCATCATCACAGCTGGCTACGCTGGGCAGGAGCAGCGTGTGCAGCAGACCTTTAAAACCTCAGTCTTTTCAACAACGCAGTCCTGTGCTATGAGATGAGGCTTGTGATTGAGCTTGCCATGGAGGAAGTCACAGCAGCACCACATCATGCTGGGGACAGGATCGTAGGACTGGGAAGTGTGGATTCCTGCTCTGTACTCTGTGCAAGGGCCACAGTCCTTCTCCTGCTCAGGGACTCTGTGAGAGAAACCACAGGACTCCAGACCAGGATGTGGATGCATGTTCCCCCATCAACAACAGTCCTTTACCAAAGCTTTCTATATCCACTGAATGGGTCAGGCTATAGTTCATCTCCAGCTCTGACAGTAATTTGAGCTAGTGAAAAATTAATCTGTTTGAAAGAGAAGACCAGGATATGCAAACTGTGACGGTGGCTCAAGCTCAAGAAAGTGAGTGGTAGAAAAAAACCCATGTATGCTCCCGGCCCTTTGACACCAGGTATGCCAGTAGCCAGCCACTGCAGCTTTGCAGGCATCTGGGAAGGATTTGTCTGTGATCATCTATCTGTCCTCAGATTCAACATCCTTCATTCATTTCCAGCGATCTCAAGGTTCTCACAGCATGCTACCACATAAGCTGGGGCCACTCGCGATCTTGATACGTTGATGCCACAGGATGCTCTTTCACGGCCTTTCTGCCCCAGGGATCTGTCACTGAACTCAGCCTGAGTCCAGGACCATTCACACAAAACTCCCACTGGATTTAGAAGGAACATTAAATAAAACCAGCTGCTCTTTGCTGTCACAGCCTAAGTGCATTAATGTCTTTTTATCTATATGGGGGCACTGCAGCTGACCCCTGTTTCCATGCAATTGGTGTTAATAAAATCTCTCTCTGTAGAAGTGACAAGGGAAAGATACACTTCAATTGGCATGTTCTATCTGAATTGAAATTTGAGTGCAAGTCTCATGATTCATAAAAACCTGTGTTGATAACTCTGATCCACGACCCTCCTCTGAGACTAGCTTTTGGGCTGACTATTTCTGAAGAAAATGCTTAGGAAACCTCAATATAAGGCAGCCCCCAGTGCTGGCTTACAATCAAGTCATCTTTGAAATGCTTATTTCAGCCAGTTTGGGTTACTTTCACTGCAAAATTAAAAGCAAAAATTGTCCAGGGACAAGGCATTACAAAGAGCATATGGGAAATAAGATACAGAATAGGTCTTGAATCTTGGCCGAAAACTGGTTAGTTTAGATTTATGTAAGAGTACTTGGAGCCAAGAAGCAGTAAGCTGAAGCTAAACCTGAGGAAATTAAAATAGCTGTTACAGCCTCTTTTTCAGCAAGCATGGGCAAAGGAGAACAGTAGCTGCAGTTTGTAGCTGAGCACAGCTGTCCAACAGCTCCACAGGAGGAAGAAATGCTATTGCAATAGGTGGGAAAGAAGAAGAGAACCGGGCACGCAGCTGGGCAAGAAACACCTGGCTGGATCCCTGGATGCAGCAAAAAAGGAGAGAAAGCTAGCAAGTATTTTTGGCTACCTACAGAGGCAGGAGGAACATCTCCAAGGTATAACAGGTAGGCTCACTATGTGACCAAGACGTGCAGAAAGGCAGCAATATGAAAGGGAAGTAAAGAGATTGCTGAAGAGGGCTGGGTTAGCAGAATCTTCTGTGATGCCATAGAAATTGAGCTGTATTCTGCTGTCCTGACACACACACACATAAATGTGTGCATCTGCGTCTGTTAATGTGCTGTGCACTAGGGGGTATGCAGACACTGTGGCTGTACCCCACATGCCACCTTCTAGTCAAGCCTGAATGTCCAAGTGAAGCCCTCGAGCCATTCAGAAATGCTTCTGGAGGTTATTTCACTGGAGCCTTGATGGCCTAAGGACCAAAGCAAGACACAGACTCTCTACCTGTTCTCTTATCTCCCCAGTTATACTGGCCCAAACTCTTCCTTTCCCCATGTCCTGGTTTATACTAGGATAGAATAAATTATCTTCCTAGTAGCTGGTACAGTGCTGTGTTTTGAATTTAATATGAGAATGACATTGAAAACACTTCCAACTTGAAAGTTGGAAGAAAATTACCTCTAATCCAGCAGAAACCAGTAAACCCTATCTACAAAATAAGTTGATCCTGCTTAGATCTTCCTTCTTGCTCTTGAAGTGATGTTCAGAGGGTGTTTTCTTCAGTTTCCAATTACTTCTACCTCCTCCCTACAAATCACTTATTCTGTTTTAAATTCATATTAACTATTTTACCAGAAGTTCCTTTTCTAAGCAAGCTGCTATGTTAAGACCAACTGTACCTGTCCATACCAAATGAAATTATGAATGTGCTTCATCAGTCAGGGCAGGAAAAGTGATAGTAATGTGAAGAGACAGTAAATAAGCAAAGCATCCACAGAGTGTTTCAAAAGTAAAACAACTTATGGAAATAATTAAAAGAAATAGAGAATTTGTGTGTAATTAGTACTCATATTGCTTTTCCCACCTGTACAGTCAGTTCTGCAGCATCAAAATGAAGAACTGACTTGCATTTTTAAAGTCCCAACATTTCATTAGTAATAGCAGATTTTTTTCCATCTGGGAGAACAGGTACAATCTCCCTCTCTTCTTCCCTATTTAGACAGCTCTGCTGAGAGGGAGCTCAGTTGTAACTTGAACATTAGATTAAAAACAAGGCAGAACTGAAGCTACAGTGGTTGAAACTCAGCCAAGACCTCCCTGCCCACAGGTCCAGCAGAGCTTTTTGCAGAAGGTTTCAACCAGATAGCAAACAAGTGTAGCACTATAGCCCCCTCAGCAAAACACAGATGAAAGATTTAATTTGCCATTCTCCTGGTGCATTTTTCAGAAGTTCCTGCTGTAGCAGGTGAATCTCACTCTTCCTGGTCTTTATTAGAACAATGGCAATAACAATTTCTTGGTCTGTGCTATCCCTGCCCAATACACAAACCATAGTACTGCCGCCTTGGTATTGAAAAAGGCTAAAATATTGATGGGCACTATCTGAGCCATTATGGAAGGCAAGTGATTATAGACTGGGAAAGAGGGCAGTGTTTTGTGTAAATTTTACAGTTAATCTGATTAATAACCCCCCAATTATTTTATTTCTATCTCCCCATAGGCAAAAGGAGAGGTGCGGCTGCTGCGGATGAAAACACAGCCCAGCATCTCTGACAACTTCAGGGTGACAGCTCAAGCTTGCAAGGGTCACTGCTGTCCCAGGCACCACTTCAGAATCCAAAACCCCTTCTATGAGTATTGGGGAAAGGACCAATCCACTCAGAGATGTTCTCTGACAGTAAGTGCACTTAAACTTCTGATGTGCTCAGACACAGTGAGACAGAAGCCAGGACAGAAGGATACATTTCTCCTGCAAGGCACTGGAGCATAGCAGCCCAGCAGGATCTTGCCTTCAGCTAGGAGAATGCCCTTGTAATGCTCCTCCTGTTAAAAACTTTATGCTTTGAACTGCCTGCAACCCTTTCCATCCTGAGCAAGCTACTTCAGAGAGCCAATTCTCATATAATATAGATAAAATATATAAATATATATACATAAAATAAGTACAGATTTTTTTCCTCAGTGTGGAGTTTTTGCAGGGTTTATTTGACCTACGGATGAGCTGAATGAAATTTTTTGGGAAGCATTTGTTGCAGAACAGAGATGGAAATTCTTCACCTGGTCCAGCCTATGGAAGGGTCTGAATCTCTACAACACCCCACAAGACCCCAGTCACTCGCTCTTGGGGCAGCCTGTGATTTTAAGGAGCAAGAATGAATTGAGTTTCTTTCATTACAGAGAGAACAAAAACAATGATTTGGACAAGTTGAAAACTGCCTGAAGAAGAGCTTAACCCCAGAGTCAGTTAAGACCTTCCTTAGCATCACAGCGTAAGTTAATGCTCCCCAATCTCACTCCCAGCCTCCTCTTTCTTACCTTGCTGCAACTTCCAGTCTCCCACCTAGTCACCTGGGTCAGAGTCCCAAAGGAGATAAGACAGTTCACATCACTGCCTTATAATCACTCTAACCACCTCATTATGTACCTCACATTTACCTCCAGCATGGGGACAGAGCAGGAGAGGGAAGGCAGCCTTTCCCACATCAAGCTCACTGCCCTGAGGCTGGAGTGGGACAGACCTTCTAGAGACAGAAGGCAGAAAAAGAAGCCAAAAATTGCACAAATCAGGGAGACTGGAACAAATTATGAAGCCCACTTGTCGAACATATATGGCAGTGTCAGGCTTTGCCTGGAGCTTCCCTTCCTACTAAAAGAAAGTGACAAATTAGAGTAGGGAAGCATATACTATTGCTGTCCTGAAGAGCAGGGGAGATGTTTTATGTATTTTGCTCTCATAAGTCAGACAAAAGTTCAGCAACTCCTGAAGTTTATGAAACCAAAAAAAAACCCAACCAAAAACATAAAACACACAAACAAAAAAAACCACAAAAACACAGTAGAGAAGAAATTTGGCCTAAGGATTGTGGTGCTCCAGTCTGAATCAGGGCGAACTTCAGCTCATCTGAAGGTCCCACAAAGCAACCGGAGCTTTTAATTTAAAGAGAATATTTTAAACATCCCAGATTTTCTGCTTTTTAAATTATTTTTTTGTTTTAATCAAATGAAAAATATTAATTTTAAAAAAACATTCCTTGATAAAGAACAGGTTTTCAGTGGAAAGCTTCTGAAATGAAAAATTCTTTTGCAGGTTTTCTCTGAAGAGGAAAAGGCATTATGCATTTTTCATTGAAATGGATGGCATGTGTCTTTTATCCTGATGAAAGAGAACGGTGCTTCTAGACAAATCCTGATCTGGCGCAGAGGTGGATTATAACATACACAGCTCCAGCCAGCAGTAAGGAAATGGTATGGAGAACCCAAACAGTTCTGTGCTGCTGCTTGCTTAACCCATTCAGACAGATGTAATAGAGCTTCCCTCAAAGTGAGACTCGGAATAGAATTAAGAAAAACTCAGTTTTATCTTAACTTGGGATGCCTTGAGATCCTATCAGAGCTGGACTTGTAAGCTCTGGGTTTCTGCAAAGTCATCTGGAGTCATAGGAATGGTAGCTTGGGGTTGTCAGACTGTTTTCCAGGATGCTTCTTTCCTCTGGCTAAGGCCATGACACTAGAGAGCACAGTAAAGACAAGCTCACCCCAAAGAGGACAGCCCATGCCAAGGAACAGAGTGCCTGCATTACAGTTCCTCAAAACCAGCCCTGGCAGAAGCTCTCCAGTGTTGCATTTACTAACTGCAGGTTTCAGTTCATTTAAAGCAAAGAATATGATTTAATCCCAAACAAAGCTCTTCAATTTGGATTTGCCCCAGTTTTTGGCTTTTGGTTGGCTGGTTGTTAGCTTTTTTGTAAAGAGTAAGCTGGAAATCAAGAATTACAGAAATTGCTGTGCCCATGTAGCCAGCATTTCCACTGCAGTGGAAAATTCCCATCCAGCTCTGGCCCCAAACTGAGAGCAGATCCTAAACACATTATTTGCTTTGAAGAACCAAATGAATTTTCCTCCAAGTTACATCAGGAAGCTGTAATGAAATATCCTCTTCTGGAATAAAAAAACACCCTGCTAACTTCAAGCAAAAATCCCAGCATTTAAAGGGTTCATTAATGCAGGCGAGATTTGCCCTGTCAGACAAGAGCACTGGTGCCCTACCAGTGCAGAGCATTGTCTTTGGAGGTGCTTAATTCCATATGCTTCAGAGGACCGAAGAGGAAAAAAAAAAATAATTAAAAGGCTCTTAATGCATCTGGTCAATTAAGTAAAGCTGTAAATGGTTAGGAAATAATTCCTTCCTGACCCCTGCAGCAATCATCTGCTGACCTGAAGCATGAGAATTGATTAGCCTTATCTTACTGTAGCATGTATAACTACAAATGTTATTATTGGCCATAAAATCATCCAGCCCTTTATGGAACCCGTTGGTGGCATTTGGCTCCATGGCCTCCCAAACATGAATTTTGCTAGGTAGAAGAAATCCCCATGTGGTGCGAGGAGCCCTGCTTTGCTTCTCTGTCAAAGTGGGTCCAGAGGGAAAGGGTTTGCTGTGGCGGGCAGCATTGTCCCTGTTTACCACAGTCCAGCTCTCAATAGATTCGGCGATGTACAGGGTAAAGTGCTCACAAGAATAAAATAACACTTACAGCTCTCAACTCCTGGTATCATTCTTCACTGCCAATGTCTTGGCCTTTGTGCTGACACGGGGGCAAAGGAGGAGAGCCCAGGCTTCACCTCACCTCCTCTCACTCAATAACACAGCTGTCAGCACCAGCTTAAGTGAGACTCCTCAGAGACAGCAAAGCCTGGGGTAGGATTTACCTTTATCTTCCTCAACCCTACTCACCAAGAAAAACCCATCTCCCTAATGCAGATGCTCACGCAGCATCTGCACTGGAGCCCCCTCCAGACCAATGCCACTTACAAAGGCTGAAGCATCACCTCCTGAGCTAATCAATAAGTAATTGCCGGCTTCTCACAGCAGAGTGGACTCTCCATCTGTCATGCTTCTTTCTGCTACCTCCCTTGACCTTTTCTGCTGGACTAGATGCACAGGGAATCACATTTGATCTTTAGGAGGTGTGGGAAGCAAATTGCCAAATGACATTAGGAATAGGGAACAAGTACCCCCTTTAAGAGGTGGAGCTGCATTATCTGGTGACCTGAGCTAGTGCCAACAGTACTGGTGAGGCTACATGGTACATTCAGAAAAACTGGATAAACAACAGTACTTGGTGACTTCAGTACTTTAAGGGTATAGAGGATATCTCAATAGAGATACTGGAGTTGTAGCCCAAAATCTGAAGTCTCTGAGAGGTTTCGTTCAGCTTCATCTCTCAAGATCATCAGGGCACTGATATTTCCTATGTCTCAGACAAACCTAGCGGACACAGGCATTTGGAAAGAGATTGCTCCATGGCATAATGAAGGTCCTATCACACTTAAACCATCACTATAGCTCTGGAATAATGGGAGTGTTTAGAGTGCTACCAAAAGCAGTGATGCTCTGAGCACTTAATCATACTTGCACTACACTGAGGAGGGAGTCTGAAAAAGGAATGATCAGCCCTGGCCACTCCAGGGCACCAGCAAGGCCCAGCCTTTAAATCCTGACAACATGAGCTTAAGAAGTGAAAAAATACTGAGATGGTAGAAGGGATCAACACACAGAGCATTGGCCTAATAGAAGAAGCCCACCCTCTCTGGGGCACAGCATTAGAGACTGTTCAAGTGAGATGATGCATAGGGATGCTAGGATACATACTGTAAGAGATGTTAATTGCATCAGGCTTTCTCTCCTTTCCAGCCTTTTCTAGAAGCCTGGCTGCAGACAGGAGATGCTCTATGCCAAGAATTTGGCAGTCCTGGGGTGACAGTTGGACTTGATGATCTTGAAGGTCTTTTTCAACCAAGTTGATACTATGATTCTAAGGAGCATGACCCCGACCAATGCTTCACAATACTAGCATCACACCACCCTTCAAGCAGCAGGTCCCTGCGCTGCATTTCATTGCCCGCATGCCTCTCTGAAGTTACTTGGATACTCACGATCAAGGGAGCACATTCACATTCATAACCTCAAAATAAAACATTAAAAATAGAAACAGAGGCGAGAGAGAATAAAAAACAGAAGGCAGAAGGGGAAGGTGGACAAAAGGGAATGGGCAGCTGCACACTTCAGATCCAGACCAGCTTGAACTTAGCTCATCTGGAAACTCATTTCTTTTGATGACAGCCCCAATTAAGCTTGTGACTGGCTGGCAACCCAGGCAGCAGCATGCTGGTCTCTATGGGGAGCTGGAGAGGGAGGAAAGATTTCGTTCACTTGCATGGCTGGAAAAAGCCAGATGCACTTAAATCTTTTAGATAGATGCCTATGATCATATTTAATGTTGCCACATAACTAGAGCTGAGAAAGGTGGTATCTTGAGTCAGTGTTACTATGCAGCATCCCAGCAGGCTTCTGCTCTGGCTCTTCCTTCATTGGCTTGTGTCACTCAGGTGCTGCTCAGAGAAAGGCACACACCACGAGGTGCTATGAATTTGTAATAGAAGGCAGTACTCACATGAGGCACATGCTTTTATGTGATTTCTCTGAGGAACTCCCTACAATGGCATAAAAGCCAGACAAAATGAGATTCATCCTCCAGAGCCATACTCTTCCCCTTCACTTAAAGGGAAGAAGCAGCAGAAATAGAATTTGTCACCCATTTTGACCATCAGAAGCCTGAAGTAAAAAAAAAAAAATTATATATATTTTGCTTCTTGCATCTTTGAATCCCTCCTACCTGGTATCAATTCTTCCCAGCTTCTGGCCAGAGATGTGTCCCATCAGGTCATGGGCAGATGGGAACTCTTCAATCCAAGTGGCAGGTACTAGGAACAGAGAAGTGAGAAGTGAAATAAAGAGAGCAAGGAGATGGCAGAGAAGGGAAAGGAAGCAAAATAAAGAGGTGAGTGGACACAAGCACATGAGACAGGGAGGGCTAACTGAATCCATTAGAGGAATGTCTTGCCAGCTGCTCCCTACCTTCACCTTGAGCTTTGCAGGAGCTTTACAGCTAAGTCCAACAACAAATATCCACTGTACCAGAGAGATTATCAACGTTTAAACAAGCAAGAGGGGAGAAAGGCTTGAACAGAGAAACAAATGGCATCCCTCAGGGCTGAGCCGGGCATTCCAGCTCCTGGATGCTGGTGGCTGCTTCACACCCCATTGCTCAGCCCATCATGGGAAGCAGTATTGCTGGGCAGTCCAGACCAAAGGCTCTCTTTCAAGTTTGGATGTCAGGACTAAGACAGTGCAGCCTAATGCAGTATCTGATTAAATCTTTTTAATCACCTCCACAAGCTCTAGATTCTAGCTAGGTTTAACCACACACAACTGCACTTGTGAAAGCTTTAACTTACTGGTCACTCTGGTGTGAAAAGCAGCATAATTTTGGGTCACACATATACGCCCAGATGAATGCTTTATAGATACCTCTATTTGCCTAAAAGAGGTAATAAATAACTGCCTTCAATTTTCAAGCAAAAATCAAAGCACAAGACAGGCCTACAAGTACACCAAGATGTTTGCAGGAAGCACGCAGGCTTTGAAAAGTGGCATATGAATAACAATATCATTGAACAAAACATAATAAATCTGCCTTATTAAATTTCTGCCTGCAAAACCCGCTGTACAAAACACATGGTCAGGCCTCCTTATTTGGTCTCCCCTCAGCTTAAAAATATCATCCAAACCAAGGCAAGGCTCCAGGACATGCAGTTCAAATAAATTCAAGTGTTGCTGGAGTTTCCCAGCCAAGCAGCTTTCTGGGATTCCAAAACACAAACCTAGTTAGGAATTTACTCAGACTTTAAATAAAATGCTCTACCAGACTCCTTAATAATATGCATCTTTTTTTTTTTTAAAAAAAAAAAGAGAACAAAATGAAACAAACACAAAAAAAAAAAAAACAAAACCCACACCTGGATTGGATGAGTATGTTCAATTATGTTTAATAATTTAAAGTTTTGTTTATGTTTCTACATTTCCCCATCCTCACTAATGCACTAAGTGCAGCTTGAGCATCAAGCAACACGACTAACATCTGTCACACACAGTATCTTCTTCATATCCTCCTGCCCAACCTCCTCTTATCACCTCTCTCCACAAACAGAGAGAGGAAAACTGTGCAATGCATTGTTTGCTTTCAGTGGTATTTTGATTTAGGGGGGATTATTATTTTGGTTTCTACTCTTCTAAACCAGTACTTGATTTAAAAGGGAGCAAGGTATCACACTTGTGTTTGAGGAAATGTCAAAATGCAGCACTCTCATTCTGAACATGCAATTTTTGCACAATGCCACCTTGAGTTATTTTCTTCTTTTTCTTTCAGTAAATACCATAAAGAGAATAAAAACATCTGAGACCAAACCAAAAGGCTCCAAACTAACACATGACAACTGGCTTTTTAGTAGAGTTGAGTGAGCTCTTGGTAAAATCCAAGTCACTTGACTTCACGCTGGAATTCACTATACCACTTTTTTCTACCTACTTGTGCATATTTACAAACCAGAAAGGTATAAGTACAAACACAAGCAGGAGAAAACACCCACAGGCATTATTTGAGTGTACTGAATCCTGTTGTAGCACCCCCTGAATGGGACAGTTGGCACCGACTCAGTTGAGACTCTTGCTGGTGGCTCAGAACTGATTAGACTCTGTCATGGCAGTTTTATGCCAGGTCGACTCCTTTACCTTGTCCAGCATAAACCCCGAGATCTGGATAATCCAACAGAGGTGAAGCAACAAGCCAGCATCTGATACGAGTTAAATTCACCTCATGTGAGTTAACAAGAAGTTCCCAGATCCCAAAACCACAGCTCCCAAACCCCAAAATCTCACAAGCCTTTACCCCTTACACTTTGCTGAACTTCCAACAGTCAAAGAGAATAACAGCATATGGCCTAATCAGCCCATCTGAACTAAATTGTCTGCACACACATCAGATGTATTGAGCATTTTTTGGACATTCCTTAGAGCAGCCCCAGCTTGGTTTGCAGCTTGATCTTGCCTCCCATTTTAAAAGCCAGCAAAGCTATACCAAGTCATTCTGGGT
The DNA here is from genome assembly GCA_032466535.1 of Forpus xanthops. NCBI lineage: Eukaryota > Metazoa > Chordata > Aves > Psittaciformes > Psittacidae > Forpus > Forpus xanthops. Next base: position 16,820 of record JASSUY010014451.1, on the reverse strand, counting down.
GCAGCTGAACTTACAAAGCAGCACAGATACACCATCATGGCACTGCTTTCAGATATGTTGGTTTCCTTTCTCTATAGTAAAGCTGCCATGTGGCCAGTATATAGCAATTTTTTTTTTTATTCCTTTTCATTAAAACTAATTGATTCTAAGCAGGAAGCACTTTTTAATTTCCTTTAGCATTTGAAATAATGTTAGCCACCATAGATGAAATGAAAGACACCTCCCAAAATGCATTTTCAAATGTTCCCTAAATAGCAAATGACATTCAAATCTGATGCAGCCAGAATTGTAATTGGAAGCTGCAAAGAGTTCTCTTTCAGGATTCATAATAATTGCTGTTTCACTGAAAATGTTCATGTAATAAAAAGCCTTTGAAAATAAGGGCCAGCTTCTCCCAAACAGATAGCTAATTTGAGTTACTCAAGCAATGCAAAGTGCCCCAAAACTTCCTTTAGCAGTCAGATAAACTACATGGATAGTGTCACCACATAGTTACAGTGGTGCAAAGCAGAAGGAATACAGCAGGGGAAGGTTCACAGAAGGACAGCAAGTACTATATAAGGTCTTAAATGGCTTCTCTGTGAAGAACAGCTCAATGGGTTGGGATGCTTCAGCTTCCAAAAGAGGCTTTAAGGAGGACTTAATAAATCTTGAGTCCACTGGAAAAGTGGGTGAGGATTACTTGTGAGACATCTTGCTCAACCCAAGAACTAAGAGTATCAAAGGAAAGTAATCAAACAAGTCCACAGCAAATGAAAGGAGATGGTTCCTTGTGTGAAAGGTGGTAGGTGTTTATGAGAAGATGGGGATGTGAAAAGTTTACAGGGGTTCAAGGCAAAGCTGGGCAAGTACTTAAGAGGGAGATCCAGCAAGGATTATTAAGACAGATGAGATGGATCAGACGCAGAAAATACCCTAAGAATATAGAGCCCACAAGAATATACAAGGAAAGTATAGCCATTTGCTCTTCTTACTGTTCAGTGGGTTTCTGCAGATGTTTGGGTTTTTTTCCTAGCAAGTGTCTTTACTGCAACCTCCCTGCAGCTCCAATGCCAACCTGACCAAACTGATCTTCAACATCCTCCCAGAGAAGGGTAAGACATGCAGAAGGAAAAAGAATACAGAGAATTCAACTGCCTTCAGGGGACAAGAATGGAAAAGAGGGAGGTAGGTAAATTAGATGACCACAATGTACATGTTGTCTAGGTTGCTCTTATGACTCTAATCCAGGTCTTACTGGCTTCAAATGAAAGGGAGGAGAGGGCTAAGCTCCTGCAGCTGGCTGTTGTAGCTGTAATGGTTTCAGGAAAAGAGGGAGGTGAAGAAGTTTATAGGGAAAGGTAACATCTTCACGCGAGGCACAAGCTCAGTCAGCCTTCTGGATATGCAAACACCCAGTATTGAGACCATGAAGAAATCTCTAGGGGCTCTTGTGCATCCCAAAAATTTGCCTATTTCACTCTCACACAAGTTTAGCACTCTTGAACTTATAAAAGATGATACTTCTCCCTCCAAATCTTGACTCACTGAGCCTCAGTAAGACAGATGATACCCAAATAAGAATCAATAACCAGGTTTTGAATAAGGAAAGATGTACCACGTAGCAAATGGATACTGAAAAGGGCAAGTTCTAGGGAGGAATAATGACTAGGGGTGAGGGGGTGGCATGTTGTGGAGCAGAGGAAGCCATGCTGCTCAGGTCTTCAGGCTTTTAGGAAAGGAAGATTTCAGAAGGAAAGCTGCATCCAGAGGACTTAGGCAGTTAGGAATCCAGATGCTGGTGAAAATGCACTGACACTAGCAGTGTTATGGGGTTTGGACAGCCGAAGGGACAGATCCAGGGACTAAGGAAGGAGGTGGCAAGTTACAGAAAAAGGGACAATTCACAAAGATAGAGGTTTATGCTAGTAACAGACAACTCAAGAAGGGATAGGGAAAAACAAACAACCAACAAATCAACTCATCTTAAAGTCTCTATTTTGCCTAAAATAGTCTTATCTCCTCCAGTTATCATCTCCTTCCAGTCCACAACCCTGCGTCAAGCCAGGCTGTCATTACACTAAGAAACCCTTTAGTCTTAGGTCTCTATCAGGATGTGAGGGAAGACAATAAAGACACCTTTTCCAACAGCAGCTGCACAGCTTGCACTAAACACAGGGTGCTTGGAGCAATGTTACCTCTGAGGAAATTATTAAAAGAATTAGGCTAATTTTGTAATTCACACCTGTGCTGCAAATGTGAAAGTCTGCAATAATCTCTAATGAAATATTACACTGTTTAAAGAGTTCCCAGTGAAATTCGCCCTTAATTGATTTTTGATCTGTGAAAAAACACTGTGGAGAGAGAGAGGAGATATTAGTCATATTCCTGCTTTATCACTCCTGCGAGCATTTTGCTTCCTTTGTTTCCTTTGTCCCCAGAGAATCAACATGGCACTGAAGAAAACAGTCTGGAAGATACTATAAAACTGATAAACAACATGCGAATGGGAATCCTGAACAGCACATCCTTCTAAATCATCCTGAAAAAGGTAAAATAGTCTCCTAGGACAACTAAGAAGTCAGAACGTGGGTTTACAGCTCGCAGTGTCCTGGGCAAGCCCCATGGGCTGAGTCCTTTATCCCCTGGGAACCTCCCCAGGGGAACCTCCCCATCAGGACTCAGACCAACTACTTGTGCAGATGCATGTTTCATCTCACTCTCAGGATATCGCAGGGGAGCTTGCTCCAGAAATGAATGACTTACAGCAACAGCCAAAATTATTGACTGCAAAAGGCTGACAGAAAATTCATTACAGCAATAATGTCAGATCAGGATGCACCAGGGCACAAACAGCTGCTAAAACCAAGGAAGCAGGTCAGTATTAACTCCCAAGTCACTGAAAAGCTCTTCCGAACACCAGCAGCAAATAATCACACAGTAAAATATAGCTAGAAGAGATAAGAAGAAATGCATCTATAACCATCACTGGACACCGAAAAAGCTGCTGAAAGAGATGGCTGTAAAATACTAGACACTCAATGAGATTTTAACCAACATTTAGAGCAACCGGAACACTTGTTTAGGATAAACCAAAGTTAATAACTGGGAGGGGTAAAGAAACCAACAAAAAAACCTCAACAACCAAACCCCTGATGAACACCATGCACAAAGTTTTTCTTAACAGCTGCTGAATAAAGCCACATCACAGACTTACCAACCAAGCAGGCAGGGTAACACTTTTCATGGCAAACAAGTTGTGATGGGTGGATAGCAGGTTGAAATCTGTGAGGCTTTTAAGCAAAATGGAAATCCCTAGGCAGGCTGAACACCTTCAACAATAAAGCCTTTGACAAATAAGAGAAAAACAAAAAAATACAAAAAAAAAAAAAAAAAAAAAAGATAACATTTATTACAAAATAAAAGGGAGACGACCAGTATTCCAGAATTACGGAAAAAAAAATAAGTAATGTTGAGTTAGTATAAGAGAAGGATGAACCAACTGACTGAAGTAGAAGGTGAGGTAGTTTTTCCCCCTCTAAGTACAGTGGGGCAGCAGGAATCTACACAGTTCCAAGCAGATTTAAAACGCCTTTGAAAATAAAGTTGTCTGGAAATCATGAAGCGTTAGTAACATTCAGCAAGTAGCAAATGTGAGATCCATCACCTGACAGGCAGCTGGAAAAACATGACCAGGGGCCTTGCTATGACTGCTGCATGGAGCACCATGAGCTGGGGTGATCACATAGAAGTCCAAAGTCATGGGATAATTCAGTATTTTTCCCATCTGCCTTCACAGCTATTTCTTACACCAGCACTCATTTCTTCTTTAAGTCCTCCATTCTGCACTCAAAGGAATTTGTCTCATTGACCTTTCCCAGTTTCTATTTGGTGTAACATGTTCTGGCATCAAGTGAAATCCTACTGTCCTCCCCTGTCACTGTGAGGTGTGTGTACCTCCACTAAGACACTGAACACCTCCGATTTCCACTGATACCTCACCATTTTAGATTTAGAGACTTTCAGCTCTTTAGATTAAGTCTGTATCTCCTTCTCCCCAGGCAGCTAAACCCCAAACATGTTTGCTCAGAGCCACCACCTCCCACTGTCCCTGTGTTTGCTAGCTACTTTTCAGTCCATTGATTTCATTAACATCCATCAGAAATCAACAAAGCAAGGTGAAGGCCTGGTGAAGTTGCAAGATAACAACAGAAAAGACCATTTAGCAAATTACTTATTGGGATGAAATCCACTCCATCCATACACAGCTCAAATACATAGCTTCAGGGGAACAGGACCAGAACAGCAGCTGTGAGGAAGTCAGATGAACACTGGTTTCTTTTAGACTCAGCAGAAAAAGACACGGGAAATCTTGTTTAGTTTCTGACATGGTTCATATTGCTCACTACTTACTGTCAGGTAGGTACCTGGCCAGGAAGGATGACTTGAGAACAAGACTCTGATCTGAAATGCAGGGTTTGAGATAGGAAAGAGCCACTGTATGTGAAGTATATTTATCCTGCTTCAATTTCCTGGGTATAATCATGAACAGATGATTTTTAAAAATCCAGCATAAGCTAAAACCATTTCACACCTTGTACAGCCCTTTTCATTCTGGGCAAAAATAAATAAGCAAAGAGCCAGCTACATGTAATAGCCATCACTGATACCCCTGGAAGATGACAGGTGCCAAGGCAGTCCATACAGAAAGGACCTTCAGCTAGCTGTTTGGAGTTAGTCACACCTGCTGATCTTAACAAGCATCACTTATGTCAAGTACCTGCTCTATTGCACAAGCACAGAAGCTAGTGCTCAAGGACGATGTATGGTGATCTGAACAAGGTCACAAAGCCCATTGGCAGGGCAACAACCGGGAGCTAGGTCTCCACAGTCCCAAGCCTCTGCTTTATTCACTCTGTCCGGAGACAGAGGCACTTATTTTGTTGTTTAAGGTACAATTTAGTGTACTTCTTACCTGATTCCTTTTAAATTAACACTCTTGATTTTTCTGCCTTGAAAGTCTGCTGGTTACTAATTCACGTTAATATGTCTAGTTTTTCTTGTTCCTTGTACACTGTCATTTTTCTAACTGCAACATATTCAACTACATCTTCCCAGGCACTTTATTTGTGTGGTTCTGCTCTAACGGCTAGCTTAGCTGTTTCAAATTATGCCTTGCTTTCAGTTTTACTTGAGTGTAAAAATGTCATGTAAAAGTGAACTACTCTGATGAGGTCTTTCAGACTTCCCATTTGAGGAACAGCATGCAGCTTTTTTGGGGAGAAATGGGAGAAGGATCAATCCAGCTTTTGTTTTACAGATTGCCACAATAGATAGCTTCCCCGTAGGAAGTGTTACAGTACTGTATTATGCTTATATAAAGGATAATGACTGGGAACTTGGAGAACTCTATCCTTAGGAAGGGCCCGAAGAGCGAGAACAGCAGGTGTGGAGGAAGAAGAAAGCCTAAGTATCTTTCTGTCCTGACTTTCTCTTCTTTTATGTTTGGAGACTAAACTCAGCATCAGAAGCAAGTCAGTTCCTGCAGGTACATGAAAGGGAGGTATGAAAGCGGCAAGAAAGAAAACCCAAACAAACAGGGTAAAAGAGCCCCAAATCCTGTCCCAGAGTGGGTGATTTTGAAAGACATTGTGCTCAGCAATAGGACACTCTTTAGCTCACTATGGGAAAAATAAGAAGTTACAAGAGGGGCTGGATAAAGGAGGAGAAGCAACAGCAAGCACACTGCTAAGGTGGGGAAAGGCTGCTTCATGTTACGAGAACCTCTGGTCGCGGCAGCAGGCAAGCTGAGAGAAAAAACACACATAAACCCCTGAATAGGCTTGACAAAGCCATTTTTCACCCAGATAAACTTCAAATGCAAAAGATGTCTTATCTGTTCTTGTAGACCTGATGCTACATGTGACTTCATGCTGCTCAACAGCATAACAAGCTTACCACAGAGAAAAATACTCCAAAGAGGTACTCTTTGCTTTGCGCGTAGTAGGCACAAAAGATGCAAAAGCCCAAAGGGAAGACCCAGAAAATGTTACAAAGAGATATGATATGATGAAGTCTGAACTGCAAGGGCCTGCAGTAGACAAAGCTAACTCAGACAACAGCTCAGGGAAGGCACACAAGGGTCTTCTGTGAAACCAAAGACACAACCCAGCACAAGAGGGAGAATTGAGATGAAGGCTGCTGCTCCAAGCAATGCAATGAACAGCTCTCAGGGCTGAATGAGAAGCTGCTATTTGCCTGGTTTACCCCTGACAAAAACACGGCCTGGATATAGAAATATCAGTCTCCTCACCCTTGTCCAGAACCTTTGGTCATCTCAAAGTCTGAGTCAGGGTTGTAAAGGGGGTTTTCTCAATTTTGGGTATTGAGCATGTCTGGATTGCCTCTATTCTCTACCCTGGTGTGTGTTTAGCTCCATGATGTCCAACTTTTTGGTGGCCTTCAAGAAAAACTGTGATAAATACAATTAAGTAAAAAGCAGCAGGAAATTGTCTGAATGGAGACTTGTAGGAAATGGCTGAGGAATAAGAAAATCCCTAAGCATTACGCTAAACACTGTAAGCATTACTGAAATTAACCTATTAAAGGGGTAAGAAGCTGCTCAGACAACACAGTATTGTACGTGTTGGTTCAGAACACAGACTGGAACAGCTCAGCAATGTGGTTTGCATCTCTTTCCAGGTTGAGTTTTATGAAACCAGCAGTTCACAACCAAGCAAAGAGATGGTGAAACATAACATCAGTGAACATGCTAGACAACAAAGACCAATGCCCTGTGTTGTGAGGAAGGAAACAGAGGTGCAACAAACTACAATCAAACTAAAATGTCTCTACCAGTCACAATACCATGAAGACAATACAAGTCACAAGCTGAATGCCAAAGGAAACTAGAAAGACTGAAATACTAAGCAGTACAGTCAGTGCAGAAGCTGTTACATGAGCCTAAAATACAACTTCACTAAGCTGCAATGCAAAAGTTGCAGGAAATGAATATACAGCAGACACACATATAACAAGAAACTGAAAGAGGGAGTGATCTCCACAATCCGCTCATGAGAAAATATCAAATGGCATTTGAAGGAGTGGGATGGCTCTCGAGCACACTACAACCAGAACTGGATAAGAAGACAGCAACACAGTAACACATTACAATAGCGATACATACCAGGAATGCACTGCATTGAATGAAAAACACTGTGAGAACAATAGATGTTTCTGATCCAGAAATCTCCCCATCACAGGAAAAGGTGCAAAGCAAAGGAGCCTAGCCAACAAAACATTTGCATGCAACTGAGCAAATTCACCCCTGGCCAGAGAGCTCACATCCAAATAACAAGTGACCTCTGTCAAAAGCAAAAGGAGTCAGCAAACTCTCACCCTGGAAGTAGAACACATACAAATCACACATTTCTGAGCCAGCAGTGTTACCGTAATCTCTACACTGGCAGTAAGAGGTGCAGGGACAGGAATGCTTCCTGGTGTCCGGACTGCAGGGGAAGATCTCCAGTACCACCAGTAAGTAGTACAAGCAAAGTTCCAAGCAGTTAAGATCCTCTCTGATGTCACTATGCTGTATGTTTGAACTCCCCACACATGATTAAGGAATTGGCATACAAGGACTAACTCCCCTCTGACTGCTGGAAACAGCCAGAGGGGGAGAGCTAAAATGAAAATGAAACAGATAGACAATCATACACAAGCAATTTCCCATCTTCAGGTTACAATCCCATCCCACAAAGCAAAAGTAGCACAGCTGACATCTAAAGATACTGAAGAGACTCAGAGATTATTAGGACTCGTGAATGATCTGATAAAACACTTTCCTAGTCCTGCTGTCCCCCAAAGGCAATGCCTGAACAAACACACATTACAGCTGCATTAAGAAAACACAGCTGCTATATAAAACAAGCAGCTTTGTCAGAAATGCCTTGATGCGAATGAAGGTGAAATCAAACCACATGATGGCAGGGGAACAGGGACCGAAAGTCACCCCTTATACAAAAGGAACAGCTAATACCTGCGGTCATAATGATCCCTGGAACAAGTCTGTCTAGCTGCAGAGCCTGCATACAAAAAGAGACACAATATATATTCAAAGTCAGTAAGTCTTCACTAAGAAAGCCTAAGACCACTCTTGAGTGTTCTTTTTAAAGCCACAGTTTGCCATCCAAAATATCTCCTGCGCCTCCCACTGAAACTGAAATATCAGTGCTTTGCCATGCGCTGCTGAAGGAGGGTTCTCTTCAGGGGTGCTTCTTTCCCAGGGTGTTATTCCAGCATCAGCTGGGATGCTGAGATCTTCACCCCAAATAAAATCAGAAAACTGCCCACCAAAGACATGAAAAACATCAAAACAAGCTAGCTGCTTTGCCAGCTTCAAAGCTGGGCTTGGATAGCCTCTAGGAACAATATAAGACCAAGCTTTCTTCTGCAGAAGACCCCATCCATTACCCCTTCATAATGGGCAGATACTAGAGCTAGTGCCATGCTGCAGAAAAAGGCTAAGCACAGAGGCCAGTGCTAGCCATGCAGGTACAGCACCAGGACAATGATGTGTAAGTCAGTTCAGGGCCTTTCTGGTGTAGCTGGAAAACTGTAACTGAAAAACCTATAGGAGGTAGTGACAGAGTCTGCTGATGTTCCTCCTGCCCCAGCTCTATCTGTAGTATTCTTGAGAGCTCCTTTTCTGCAGGTTAAGCTGAATGGAAGCAGGTATGTCAGAGGTGTGGCAAGTATCAAACACACATAGAAATACAGACCAGAAAGCAGAGAAAGGCATACATGAAATACAGGCATCCTTAAGAGACCTAACAGCGAAGTAGGGAGGAGCCTAAGATGGAGAACAACACCTTATAATTAACCTCTCCTCTTCAGTCTTCCAGAGAACCATCTCATGGGGCTGCAGGAGGCACTATAGAAAACATAGTGAAGCCATTTGACAGCAGGTTCGTCCCAGCACATTTGTTCAGACAGCAGGCTCCAGGTTACTTGCTGCTCCTTTGTACCATTTACCTGGGGAAGGAAACAGACAGATCATTAGCACTGGGCAAACGTAACTGTAAAAGCAGAATCCACAATCAAACAGCTATGAATTAGCTAAAGAAAAGGCACAGAAAAAGAAAAGGAAAGGAAGTCACTGCCAAACACTCTGCTCAGGCAGCACTAGATGTCTACATCCAGCATCTTTCACTCTCTGTGACTCCAGGTAGTAGTGCTGGGAATGGTAACAAGAGATAAAGAGGACTTATGCAAGTGAACCTCAGTGTTCCTGGAATAAGCAGCCTAAGAGACCCAGAATTAGTCTGCTTGATTCTGGGAAAAACAACCCTTTTCACTAGTTCCAGCCACATGGAAAGCAAGCTTAGACAGAATACATGAATCCCTGCTCCTGAAACACCCCCAAAATGTTTGTGCATTCCCCTCCACAAACCTAAGCAAAAGAAATGAATAGAGGAAGATGAAATACAAGCATAAGATCTGAGCAGCTGGAAGGGAGGAAGGAGAACAGGTTGACAAGTCTCCCACAGATGCTGGCAGAAGCTCTCACCTTCATCACAGCCAACAGGTCTTGCATGAGGCAATTTTGTGTCACCACGGGGAAGATGCTCCTGCCCCAACATGGCACTACCTGCAAGAGACCAGCTCTCACTGCATTTTCAGGCAAATGACACAGATGACAAGACACATGCTGCGAAGCCCAACCAGAGCACCTCATGCGGATGGAGTGCATGGGATTCAGACTGCTGCCTGCCATGCCACAGGAAAGCAATGGTACTGTGACAGATGGCAGAGGGCACTGGGATAAAGCGGGACAGTGGGGAGACCAGGAAACTGCTCAGTCTCCATATTTGAAGATCCTAAGAACAAGAGACCTTTCTGTCAGGAACAGTTAAGCAATGTTGCTATGGTTAGGGTGGAAGACCACCAAAATCACTCCAGCCTGGATGGCCAAGGCTCATCTGAGACAACAAGACCATCCTTGAAGCTTTGAAGGCAGCAAAGCAGCGACACCACATTGTAGAGTGCACACACCGTCCCCCTAAGACCCTCTCCTGCATGCAGAGGAGCAAGAAGTGATGATGTGGGAGTTTTTGTTGTAAGCCCAGCCCTTGCAGGGAGCAACAGCAGCAGGAATGGGGACAAGCCTTTACGCAGGAAGAAACTGTCCCATCCCACTGGAGAGTGAAAGGAGAGCTGATCTTTTACAATACTCTGCACAGTTCACAGGAGAAACCACAGGCTCTCCAGAGGTTGGAAAATAAAACAACAATTCATTTTATTGTAAATTTCCCTAAAACTGTGTCAGGAGGTGGCAGGTTCTTATTCTTATGGAAGATATGAAGTAGAAAGGGAAAAGGAGAAAGGAAATAAGAAAGAAAACATAGAAATAGGATCACCATCCCTTCAGTCCAGCAATGCCTTCTCAGTCAGTGAGTGGAAAATCTTTCAGTTGTAGTCCTTGGATCATTGCGATGAGTGAATTTGCTGGAGTCTACAGTGCTGGGATGCACCGCATGGCTGCAGGACAGTGCCTTTTTATAGCGTCAGGCTCTCTTAGAACCCTCCCACAGGTGGAGACTCATTCCCAGGGGATCTTTTGAGCCCCAGACCCAGTTAACCAGGCACCACAGTCTCTGTTGCTGTCTCCAGGCACTTTGTTCCTCAGGTAGTTGGTCTCCACAGCCTCAGGGTGTACAACACAAGGAAGCATCTGCAGCCTTTGGGTAGCAGCATCCCTGCCCAGCGATAACAGCTGCCAGTTCCTTCTCTGTTTCAAGCTGTTTTGAAACAAACACAAAAAGGTTCTTTTGACCATCACTGCTCCCATACCCATATGCTAAGTCTGCACAAAGATGTACCTGTTTAGCAATACAATTCAACATTTCAGGACCTGGGTTTCCATCACCAGGATGGGGACATTGGTGAGGATGATTATTCGTGTTTGGCAAGCGCTGACAGCATGTTCGTTGAAACCAGAGCTGCATGAAGTCAATGAGAGAGGTGCTGCCTGCACAGGCTGGAGTGGTTATCGATTTGCTACATGACCTTGGCTAAGCCACTTAACCTCGGTTTCCTCATTTGTACATTGGGATTTATGGGACCTTGCAGAGTGCCACAAATTCATCAGAGGGAACTGCTTAAGAGCCCTATTATGATTTAATGGGATTTCCCACTTCAAAATTACTCCTATAAGGATTGAAGCAGCTGGATTGAGATATTCATCTGACTGACTGTAAGTGCAGAGCTTTTCTGCCCTTTTCAATGGCTTTCTGCCTTAAAAACACCCCCTATCTTATAGCTCAGAAGCACAAAGTCTAAGGGGGTCCAGGTTCAAAGCTCTTTGGAAACAGTTATTTAAATGACTTTGGCCTAATCAGTTATCCATGCTAACAAGCCTTTCCCTTGCCCAATTCACACAATTTCAAACAGAGTTTCACACCATGAGCTGCTGTGGTAAGATGCTCAGCTGGGTACTCATGGTGTGAAGATGCTCAAATTAAGCTGCAAACTGTCATGTAATGGCTCAGGGAGAAGTGAAAATCCAGAGGATCATGTTAAAAGCTAAAGGCAGTAACAATGCCCTGGTTCTCTCAGGAAGGCCAGCTCTAAGTTCCAGCTTCACCTCTGGTGCAAGTGCATGCAATCCCAACATCCATAGCAAGGTTTAAATCACTTCATACCCACTGCAGAATCAAGGCTTTTGTGCCTCATTAAGTGTCACTGCAGACATAACACAGGCATTGAAGTTTCCTAAAGGAAGAACAGGGCACTCATTTCCAAAGGAACTCAAGACACCTTGAGGATGAAGTAGGATATGTGATGAGAAGCTTAAAACAGAAGACTTCTCTCTGACAGACACTAAGATAAGGGAAGCTAAGATAAAAATATAGTGTTTGCACCTTAGTACAACTAAGTGTGCTTTATAAACACAGTCACAGACTAATACACACAGCCACACAATTTCAAGACCACAAGACTAAATCTAGAGTTTTTTTATGCTAACTTGCTCTTCCATGGGGAACTTAAACACTTCCAAGACAGAAACACTTAACTTCTACTCTGTCACACTCCCTTGCTCCCTCCTTACCCTTCCCCTCATAACCCACACAGTCACTTGGTATTTATTCTCTTTTATTTGGATTTCCCCTAAGCAGAGTCATTAATCTTCCCTGCAGATGCACATCTCTGACAGCTAAGGTCTTGACACCTCCAGTGCCAGTGAAGGACATTCTCATACTCTACTATTTTCCCCTGCTCCTTTTCTCTCTTTAAAGAAACCCTTCATACCTCACCAGCCACAGGGTTTTCACTAGAAGGTCATGTGAACTGGAGGCAAGTGTGCTGTGAGGGAGGAAGGCAAAGGAAGAGGATGCAACTCCCACAAGGAACTTCCAAAGTCCCACTGAAAAGGTCAGCATGCTTTTGAGTCATCTGAGCTGCTCCTCAACACAAAAACATATACTCAGGCTGGTGCAGAGATACTTGATAAAGAGTCTAATGAAGTGGAAAGAGCCTTGTAGGAAAAGAATAGACCTCTCTCATCCTGACATCCCATGATGCTCCATCTAGTTGCTATGGATACTTTAAAAGAGAAGGGGGTTTGTTGTCTTGAAGGACCTTCTCCCTTCCCGCTAACCTTGACCTTTTCCAGGTTGGTGTGTTTGTGTGTGCATGTGTGTGTATTTATAAAAAAAGAGATAAAGAATTCCATTTCTTCTTCTCTGGTCATGGCTCACTGACTGGCACTGATGCATGTGGGGGGCCTTCAGCTTGTCTCTGTGTGTAGATTTGGAGAGGATAAGAGCAAGAAAACACAGAGGGGAGCAGTTAATTAAAGCTGATATTGTAAAGGACATTGTTTGCTGAATAATGAATTCCATATGCTTCAGAAACACAAGTGCAATTAAAGGTGTGAGAGATGAAGGGCGCGAGAGGAGCACTGGGTCATATATTACCATAAAAAATGGCCCCACTGGCCCTCCAAAGCTAGGGGTTCAAACAAAACCAAAATACTATCATCTATCACACCCAGAGATTATTTCTAATAAACAAGAAAGAGGGGTTGCTATAGTTCCCACAGGTGAAAAAGGGTTACAGGTAATTGACAGCTATTAGAGAGTGATGTGAAAGTCATCTAAACACATTGAAACAGTTAGCTTTATGTGACAGCCAAAGCAAAATGAATATGGAGTTAAACAGACAGGCTAATGTAGAATAATTCTGGATGCAAGAAGTTCATGTTCATTCCCTCCTCATTATCTGAAGAAGCTATCTACTTTCCATTTTCTGCCAGCCCTACAGTCCAAATAACAGAGATGCTCAGAAATGGGGTTGTCACTAGGAGCACACCATTTGCATCCTCCATTGTCTCTCCCAATACCTGGCAAGCACCTTCCTCCCACAGAGACACCTTCCACCCTCCCTATCTCCTTCCCAAGGGAGAGAGGGAAACCTGACACTGGATATGGTACCTTCAGCTTGGATCCCGTCCTGGCCCAGAGGCTCTCCATTTGAGGACATAAGCTTCTGTGTCTCATCAAGTTGTAGGACAAACAAATGAGGATATATGGTAGGAAAAACCCCACAAACATACTGTTTTGTGGGATAGAAGCCACAAAGCTTGGCTTAGAGAACTTTGATATCAAGAGTGGAATGAAGACATGAAACTCACCCCTATCATAACTTCCAAAACAGCAGAGAAAATCAGCCAGTGAACTCTAGCCAAGAACAAAAACACCTCCAGGGGTAAACCCTGGATTTGGATGGAGTGTTGCACAATTCCATCTTTAACACATAAGGATAAATTCATGTAAGATGAGCAGAATTTGACACCATTTTCACCTGGTTTGCTCAAGTTATAGATTAATGAGAATCTGATGTCTAGGACAAGTTTGAACTCCTCTCAATTACCAACAATAGAAGCATCTCAGGGTTAGATTTCTAAGTCCTTTAGGGATTTAGCCTCTCTTTCCCTAAGGAGATTTCAGATAAGGTTTATGGTCACCACCAACCCTGTGTCTGTGCACTCCCTATATTAACAGAGCACGGACACAAGCAAGATAAGGAATAATCTAAATGAACTCCCTGATAAATAACATTGGCAGCTGCCTGTTCTCCACCTTCCAAGCCTGGGTAAGCTTTCTCAGATTCTGACTGACTTGAAGCAACTCATCTCCACTTTCTGGTCCTGACAGCTTGCTGTATCACCATTTCAAGTGAGAAGAGAGTAAAGAAAAAAATATAAAGAAATTTATTGAAAAATATTTCTTTTAGCTGACAGTGCTGCTGATATGATCGCCTTTCCATTTTCTGCTTATATGTGTGTGTGCCTCTCCCCAAAACCCATCTCTCAAGCTTATGGTCTGAACAGTCACCCAGGCTAGTTTGTCCATTCCCAGCCTGCCAAACTATTTTCAATAATGAGATCCATCTCTTCCTGCTCAAGGCTGCATTGTCTTCATATCCTTGGAGATCAGATGTCTGTTCCCCCTTTTATCACTTGAGCTGCACATGTTTTGATTGTAAACACCCTGATAACATTCTTGTTAGCCCCTCACAAGTGAAATAATAAAGGATAGATAACATTTCTAGACGTGATACTTATACTGTCATCCTACACTGAGATAACAAGGAGCAGCCAGCCTGTAAGTCTGTCTTACTCTGATAAGGATCTTGTCACCATAGATACAAAAGAGATAAACTTTCTAAAATAATATCCTTGTTCATGTCACTTTGCTCAAGTTGAATAATACAGTGCAATTCCTTCCCCCTCACCCCCAAACCAAGTGTATTTACAGTTCCTACCATCCCATCACCAGTAAAACAAGCCCTCGATGTATTACAGACAGGAATTTACATTTCTCACCCAGGTGAGAGCAGCTGACAGATATCATCTCACAGGATCATATTTTGGGTGCATCCAGTGAGAAAACAGCCATGATCCAAAGCACATTGTGTGGCAGACTGGAAAACACACCTAACACTTCCTGTAGGAGAGTGCTATCCATCACAGCCCAGACAAACATAGAGTTATCCATATGCACAGACCCACTATATCTTCCTGTTCCCAAAATCCCATTGCTCTGTGATGATCTACTCAGCATCAGTGGTGTCCATCACAGATCAAAAGCAGTACGCCACTCACTGCAGCAGGTGCCAACATTCAGAGCCTGTCTATATCCATGATAACTACAAGAGCTGCTTGACATTTCTGTGCTGAAGCATTTAATAAATGAAAAATGGTTTTGCAATCAAAATGAATAAGTGTGCGGAAAAAAAAAAAAACTCTCCGATTTGGTTTAAAGTTGCCAGGTTTAGAAATTGGAAGCTGAGTATTTCTCTAATAAAGTAAAATAAAACAACAAAATTCTAACAATCATTCAAGAAATGTATCCAGCATTTCAAAACTACCGTAACCCTTTGGAGTTGCTTCTCTTGTTTGGCTATTTTTTTAGGAAAGTACTTTCAAATAATTAAGAAAGTATTTTGAAGAAGATAAATATCTGAAAAGAAATGTTTCTAAATTGTCATTTTCTCTAAAAACACAAGGCAAAATGCCTGTTGGTAGTCTACCATACTTAGCTGTCTCACTGGAAATGGCAACAGCCAATGCCAAAGCTGACATTTAGTGGTGACTGGTCAGTATGGTCTCCCCATTGTAGAAAATATAATAATTTATTTTCCCCATGGTGAGTATTGACCCTGGCTTTGCTTCACTGAATATTTACCTCTTAGGTCAATAAATCATCATGTTCATCTCAATAGGAGTCAGTATCTGCTTATTATTATATTAACCTTTACAAGGCAGATAACAGCTGTTTTTCCCTTATAAGAAGATACTGCACAAATTGAATAACTAAGAAAGATTTCTTTGTGATCATCTTTTTTTGACTACCATCATTTTTGCTCAATTTGAGGCATGTGAAGCAACATACATTTAATACACCACATGGAGCTGTCTTTCTACGAATGACATTCACAGCACACCTTAAGAATCCAGGAAAAGTCCAGAGACATCTGGAAACTATGCATGTGTGGTGCTCATCGTGATAAAATTGCTGCATAATTTGTTTCTCATAGGCAGCTGGACGTGGCCAAGCTTTCATGCTGGTTAGGTTAGCACGAGGCTTTACAAAAGCATGCGTCACAAAGACAGGGAAACTCAGCCAAAATTTGGGAAGAAAACAGATATGTGAATTTGTGTTGAAGGATGGTTAGGCAGAAGGACAGATGGAAAGCATGAAGATGAACACAGAAGGAAAGAAGACTGACACACAGGAAAAAAGTGAACTTTCATTATGGAGAGAAAAGGCTATGTGCTGAAGTTGAGCCCAGACTTCATTCACCAACACACAGAACAGTGGAGAAAGATGCAGGAGATACCTGGTGCAGCAGTGCTTGCTCCTCTCCTGTCACCAGCCTTTGTAGATTAAAGACAGCATGGCACTTCTTCAAAAGTGCAAAAGACAGTCTTGACATCCTGGCAAATTCAACCCTTCAATAAAAATAAATGACTTCCAAGGCTGCATGTGAGATATGGCTTCACATATGGCTGGCACATTTTCCTACATATTGCCTGAACTGCCACTATCTACCTCACTGCTTTGTAAAGCACTTTGAGATACAGCTCCTTAGCTATTGAAGTTACAATATAAAATATAATACTCCTTTGTATCTTAAGCTCAGAATGCTCTTTAAATATTGTCGTAGTTTGAGGCCCCTCAAACAGTTCTGTGCACCTTCCCCCCCTCTTTCTTCCCCAGTCCCTGGGAAATGGGAAGGAGAATCAAAAGAATGCAACTCCCACAGGTTGAGATAAG
>JASSUY010014448.1:0-54038 GCA_032466535.1 Forpus xanthops | reverse complement strand
GAACTAGATGATCTTAAGGTCCTTTCCATCCCTAGCTATTCTATGATTCTATGATCTTATTTTCAAGGGTTTGGCCAAATTCCAGGCCCTTTGCCATTCAGCTCTGACCTATTCTCTGCTATTTGGTAACTGTTAGGAGTGCAATAAGAAGCACAGTTAGAGCAAGGTTAATCTGGGTTACAATAGTAGTTTGGAGGTAAAAACAGTGGGGTGAATTTATAAAGAATTGCAGATAAATTTCTTAGAGGCATACCAGAAAAATAAGTCCCTGCTACTCTACCTGCTTATACGAAAATCCCTCATTGACTAACATTGCTACTTCAACATCATAATTTTCAAAAATCACATAGAGAACTCCAAGGTAGTTTTGATGAAGAAGTCATCTTTTCAATGATTAGAATTAAGAAGTTTCTCACAGAGTCTCCTGCTGCTCAACTAGTCATTGTTTCAATAACAACAGGTTACCCTGCAGTGATATTATCAGACTTTTCTGCTTCCTATGGTGCACTTGGAGGTCAGCTGCACTGAGAATACAAAAGTCTGTTTGACAGAATAAAAAGGAAACTGCAACCTTATAAATCATCATGAAAGTGGTAAAAATTGATGTCTTAAGAAAATGTAATCCCATTTCAGGTTTTTTGGTCTGATAGGAGGATAAAAGAACAGGTTATATTTCTGGACATCTTTGTGAAAAGAGAGCAGTAGAGGGCCTGCAGAATTTACAGTCACATAAAGTAGTGTTGATTTTGGCTGCAGTTATCACAGTGTTAATTTTAAAGGAAGATTTCTGAATTTCTCTTCATATTTTGAAAAATTATTTTCACCTGTTCTGCAGTTCTAAGATGATTTAGAAAAAAAAAACAAAACCCAAAAACCTATATGCAGCTTTAAATGCAAGGACAGAGATTTTGATTGAAACCTTATTTTCAAATATTGTAGCCCATATTCAGGAAGAAAATAATTGTGTCATGCATCTAAATAATCTGATAAGTTTTCTCTGAGTTCCTTTGTTCCCTCCAATTTGCCTCCTATCAGTTATTTATCATGAAATCTGTTCTCACAAAAATATTTCATTTTATTTTTAAATAAGTACAGATTTCTTATCCATATATTTTTTCTTTCTGTGCAGTAATTATCTACATTATTATTATTTATTGTAATAATAACATATATTTGACAAAATAAAATCATCACCATCTTCAATACATTACTCAATTTGATATTTCATACTTTTCTCTATAACAGAGAACCTTTTAAAGATACAAAGATACAAAATTATTTGGAATCATCACACAGAATATTTCAGGCTTAAAATAAACAATAATTAAAATTTTAAAATGAAGGTGAGGCTGAAAGCATATTATAAGTATTTCTAAGTGATTAGTCTATGTGTGCACAGTATTTTGAAAATGAAATGCTATATCTTTGCCTGATTATGAGTGTCCTTGGAATTATTAGATTCAGTCTAAAGAAATATGAAAATACAGCGATGATAATTTTAATATCTGATGCCTCTCTTACGCTTTTGGTTCTTCCTGCTCCTCATTCCTCTTATGAAATACTTTTTTTACAAGAAAAAAAAGAGAATGCTGGATCATCTACCCCTCTCCAGCAGATAAGGATTAATTTAGTGTACTGTCTGTTTGTCTGTATGCGCTGCCATTTCTCTCTAGTGCATTTGTCTTTTTTGTTGCAGTGGGGTTTAGGAATCCTTCACAGTTTCAAGGAATTCAAAGCTGGAAAAATAATCTAGGCTAGTTTAACATCCAATTTTGATTTGAAGATTTCAGATTATGGAAAATCATACACCATTTTGTAGGTTTTATCTTGCAAAAGGTAACTTCTGTGTTAAGAAGTGCTCTTCATCTTAATTCTAGGTTAGGTGTTGATAGACCTCTCCAATTAAAAAGCCAAGTACTACTTGAAATCTTTCTATGTAGGCACATACAGATTGTAATTTGTTGCACAAGCCTTCTTTTCTTATTACAGAGATTTTCTCCCTTGCTGTAAGTAGGGAAATGAGAAGTTGGTAACTGACACAGAAGGTTTACTGAAACTTTGTAGGGAGTAACACAGTAAGTGTTCTTCATTTGCAAGCAAACAAGCAATTCAGTGTTTTATTGATTTCTTTAGAGATTGTCTGTATTTGGTGAGGTGGTTCTAAAAGGATTGATTTACCTTACAATTCTCTTTGGATTTTTCTTTGTCATTTGCAGTGTTGTAGGTTTAAAAAACCCACACAAACCAACCCCCCAGCACCCCCACCAATCCCATTTAATGTCCTTATATTCTGTTTCATTTTATTTACAGATCTGATTTTATCTTACTACTTCTTTGACTGGATAATCCAGATTCCTTTGTCCCTTCTTTTTGAGGGAGTAGTGAAAGAAATTATTTTCCTCATAGTGTTTTCAGATGGTGACCAAACTTTTCTTTTTGGCCCATTCTGAACATGAGTTGTGACAAGGCAACATCTCCCAACTGTAGTATTATCTGTTTTCCTGATTTCTTGGAAATTAACACTGCCAATCTCTCATTTTAAGAATAATGATACACTTTATATTGAGCAGTATTAACAGAAAGCAAGGGAAAACACATACTGCAGGTATAAAATCAAACAGCTTTTAATTGTCATCTGCATGAATTTTGTGTACATAGTATATACATGTTCTTCTAAACAGTTGAGACTTTTATTTCCTTCTACAACTTCTTCTGGTTTAGTTTAGCTTTCCTCAACATGAGCTAGTAATTTTCTAGCATTCTCATAGTGAAGTATATTGGGCTTCTCTGGCCTTCAGGCAGATTTTTCAGGTGCCAAATTATGCTTTAACTGACTTCACAATATTTTCCATTTTTTAATATGCTTTTAAAAATGCAAATGACAGACTAAACATAGCGTTCTAGCGTTGGTGACACCAGTTTTTGAATATGGAAATAATGAGAACATCTACTTCTTGTCAATATTCTTTTACTTTTCAAAGGATAAAATTAGTTCATTTAGCAATAGCTTTGTATCAGAAATTCAGTTTCTTACCCACCTACAGTTTCAGAATCACTTTTTCCAGTGTCCAATCCTATAAATATGACCTGCATTCCCTGTGCCTAGATTTATGACTTTGCATTTGTCCTTACTAAAATTTATCTTGTACAAATGAAGCCACCTAGCCAATTGAGACAGATAATTCCATAGAACATTTGCCTTATTACTTGCCAGTCCACTAATTTTTGCATGCTCTTCAAATTTTACCGGCAATCACTTCATATTTTCTTCCAGATTATTGAAAATGATACTTAAGACTTAGATACTGGGCAGTACGTATTAGAAATATTGTGATTAGACAGGCATTCCTCTTTTATAGCTGAAGAGAAATGTAGACTATATTTATAGCAGCTATATCTAATAAGTAATTAATAATTTTTAAACCAAACTTTAATCATTTAAGTACCATTTAGGTTATTGTATTTAATACTATACACCCTTCACTCCAAGAAATTAGCAAATTCTTTACAGTCATGTAAGTACAGTATATTAACCAATTTTCTTCTCTCAAGAAAAACTCTAAATCTTGCAGCCAGAGTGCTCAAAGTACACTCCTCCATTTCCATAAAATCAATAAAATTTTTGGATAAGATAAGAAATCCACATTTCGCAATCCTTTTCTCTAATAGTAGAATATAAGCTCCAAAATGATATTTAAATTTTAAAACAGCAGTTCATTCTAAGCTTGCAGAAGATTACCACATTGTAATGTCCTTGCTGGACCACAAAGAGTGAAATCTGAAGGTAGCAAATGATGTCAGTTATTTTGGTCATGGAGATGGTGGCACCTCTGTCTCCTTGTTGGTCTGTTCCTGTTGAAGCAGCTCCAAACCAGAATAAGCTAATATAAGTCAGAGCTGCTTTAGTCCTTTTTCCCTCCCACTGCACAGGACTGCATGTTTTTTATCAGTATCAGTGCTCACCTGGATTTCTGGTAAGCAGGCTTGGGGATTCAACTGACTCAAAACTATGAGGGTGATGATGATCTAGGATGCAGGAACCCGGCCAGCTCGGCTGTGAGGTAGGAGTGTGAGAACATGATCTGATGCTGAGGAAGGTCAGCATCAGTGTTAAACTTGAAATTTTTTAGGTCTGTTATGCTACTCCATTTTGTAAGCTGAAATTATATGATTTTGCAAATCTAAGTCTGGCAAGATCTTTGTGTTTGTCTAGCTCTGTTTTCTGCTGGAATCAATGCTGAAATTACTTTCCTGCTAATGATGGATTAGGAGAGGAAAGTGTTATTTACTCAACTGCAAATTTTTCTTATGGAACTAGTGTTCATGAAATGGTTAAAATGCATAAGCAGTTGTAAGGACTATCACTCTATCATGCTACACATTAATTTTTCCATGCATGCATCACCTTGATGCTAATTATTTTTTTTTTATTTGTAATCAACAAAACTAAGTTATGTGAGTAAACATAGAAATTATGCAGAGAAGGGTGATGCAGGGGGCATTTAAGAAGTGAAGTGACATGCATTCACAGATATTTTTTTCCTACAGGTAAATGATTAGAAATTAAATACATGATGTTGTTTTCCATAGAAACATATTCTATAAAAAGAGTGGTTCAATCTGATTAAGCAGTTTACAGATGCTATGGGCCACATAATTGTCTGTATATATATACCATACCTCATGCTGTAACATGCAGGTAAGTCTCCCCTCAAGTAATTTTCACTCCGTCATCTCTTTAGATTTCTAAATACTTTGGCTCTGCAAACAGAAGCATTTGTTTCATTTCTGTGGTTGCACCTTGAGTCACTTCTAGTCACCTTCCAGTTTCAACAATTTCTGAAACTCCTCTCAGCAAGCCAAATCTTAGAAATGTTTGGAATACCTTCCACTCTTTGTTCTCCTTGATATCTTTTTTTGCCACTAAAACTTCTAATTCAATCTTTCCATTGAATATAGTACTTTTTGCAGGGTTTGGTGAAACATTCTTCTACTTTTCTGCTCCCTTCTCTGCTTAATTATACTATCACTGTTAGTCTTATTTTTCTGTTTTCTATCTCTCCCTAAAGGACTTTCCCTCAGCTCTCAATCCACTATCCTTTTAATATTAGTGACTTACTTCAGACCCATCTCCTGCAACTACCAATCTTGGTTCTCATCACCCGTTTTGGTACTCCTCGTCTTTCCAGCTTTACTATTCCCAGAGCATGTATCTCTCCAGATCATCTACATTGCCCACCATACCCTTTCAATCCTTTTACTGTCTCTTTCCTTCTTCTTAAATTACATTGTTTCTATTCATTACCTTCAATTTCCTTCCTTGGCCTCACTTTTGTCCTATGTATTTTCACCTCTGCTACATCATCAGTACTCTCTAAGCCTGTCTAATGAAAACAAATTTGATAAGCGCTTTATTTATGCCTCTCCTATGCTTGACAAGATCATATCTTTCTTGAGACAAGCTATATAAGAAACTGATCCCTTTTGCTCATACCTTCTAAAGCTGGTGTCAAATTAAATGTCTCATGAAAATAATTCATAATGTTCAGGGAAAAGGCAGTTGAGGATAGCTGCATTTTCTTCTTTTTCCCTTTCATTTGCTGTTGCTTGTCTCTGATCGTAAATGTTCTAAAATTTGGAGTTGTATGCAAGTTTGGGAAGTAACTAGCCCAGGATGCAGACAATAATTATAACAAAAATTCTCTTGATTTACAAATTAAAAAACACACCATTGTAATAAAATATGTAAAACATTACTACTTGCTGCATTTAGCACACACAGCCAAATAACTTAGCTGCTGCCATCTCCTAACAGTGCATTGTTATGGTGATTTTCATTAAAAACTTGAAAACTCACATGATTCTCTTAATATAGAGTCCAAACAGGCACGAAGAAGCCAACAAGCTCTTAAACAGTAAATATCAATCAGCACCTTTAAGTTACCAAGCAGAAGACAGCATTGTTCCTGACAGTTAATTTTTTTTCCGTCTGGGCACCAAAGGAGGGGTAAAGGAAGGAATGTGGCCCCTTCAAAAAGATCAAGTCAACAGGAGAACGAAAAGTCTCTCTTACTGCGTCTTGAACAGAGGATTAGTGAAGGAGGAAGTCACAAGATTCAAGGAATTTACAAGTTAAGACTAAACCTCTTCAGAAAGGTCTCAGATGATACACATTGTCACAGAAATGGTTAAAAAATGCATCCTTTGCTTACCTTACCTTCCATCACCCATGGCCATTAAATAATTATTAACATAAATTCAGATGGATAGGGGCAGTTCAGACGTAACTTGTGCACATTAGCCTACTGCATTTGTGCTATAAAAAGATGTGGTCAATTTGATTGTAGAAGCTTGTAGAAGCATGTGCCACCATGCAGAGCATTACAAAGTGTCTTTTGTTGGGGTGCAGTGAAGGCCACCAACTCCTAAATGAGAAGATCCAGGAGCTGTGGAACTGCAAGAAAGTCCCATCCTTCCTCCCCAGAAAGGGAAGTGGGGCAGCCAGGGCTGCCATCACCAGGCGGAGATAGAGATGGGTTACACATATGTATGGCCAGGAAACCATGCCGCAAGGGTCTCCTTCCAAAGGGTTGTACTTGGGGTACTCATTTGTGAGGTGAGGTGGCCATGATTGAGCATATGTATTATCTGCTGGACCCTGGACAGGGGCCTGGGAAATCACTGCAGGGTTATCTCAGAATGTACCATGTTGAGAATTTAGTTAGGTGGATGAGATGGTGGGCACATTTTACCAAAGACATTATTTTCAGGACAGTGACAGAAAAGGGAGAATTTTGGTATCATTTGGCACTAAAGAGGCAAGTTATTTGTGTCCTTAACTGAAGCTAGAGATTCTGTGACATTGAATGCATTGATACACATTACCTATTTCTTTTTAAACTGTCTTAAAATACCTCTCTCCCTTTGTTTTTAGCCCAGCTGCTATCCTTCTCAAGTCTGGTCTGTTCCAGAACAGAAACTGATTCTCTCTACAACTCCTTCCTACTGGTTTTAATAGGAACTGGCTTAGTTATAAAAGACCTTTAGGATATTTTCACCTACTGATGAGTAGTTGAGGCTTTGTGAATTCTTGTAAATGTACTGCTCTTTTCTGGTATTACAGCCTGCAGCAAAACAGTCCCAGAATTTAGATGAAAAAAGGACTCTCTAAAATACTGTTTAATTTCTACAATAATTCACCTCTGCTGAACTGTGTACAGATATGTGTATAAAATGATTGTATATTAGCATTTTCTTCATTAAAGCTCTAGTAATTTTAGTTACATGACCATTACAAAATGTACCAATATAGTGATCCTTGTTAGACCAAAGACCTACACTGTATGTTCTCTAGATAAGACAGGGACCTCTGTGCTTCATATCTGTGAGCTACAAGCCATGTTATGGGTGCGACAGAATAATAAGTAGCAGTAACATATTTAAAATATAATTATAAGTATTTGATGAAATCCATCCATGGCATAATGGGGCAGCTGTATTATTAGGCTGTCCTTAGGAAATTGAATTACTCTAATAAATGGAAATGACTGTTATTTAAATGGAAGACTATTTGCATAAAATAGGCCAGTGCTAAGTGACCAGCTGTTAAATAGGTGTAAAACCTAATCTCAAAGTTCTGGGTCAAGGATGAATGTGTTCTTGCCAAAGATTTTCATATCTGGGCACTTAGCCTATATATAAAAATTCAATTTATTATTTTTTCTTTTTCACATATTTTTTTAAGAACAACTAGTGATTGTCATTCAAAAAAGTAATAAATTTCTCTTAAATGGAAATAAAGAACAAAAAGTCAGATGATGTAGTTTCTTAACAGAAATTAAGTGAAACAATTGGATTTGTGGCCTTTCTGAGATAACTATGAAGAAAAGAATCTCTGAACGACAAAAAAGGGGAAAAATCTGAAATGCCTATTTTCATGAAGTCATACTTTCTTCCAGTTTTGGTACCCTATTTGTTGAGTTACTAACACAGTGATAGTTTGCTCTGGCACAAGTGCAAAATGGACAATATTTGCTCTTCTCTGCCTCAGTTAAAATTCCAGTTCTGTAGTAGATAATGGGCCAAGATAGACCTTGGAAATTTTGCTTCCTCTTCTAAAGAAAGTTTTGTGAAACCTCAAACTATACTTGCCAAAGTGAACAGAATTACTGGGTTGCATCTTTTAATACTTTATTAGTCTGGGAGCCCATTCTTATGGATTACAAGGATAATATAGCTACAGAACAGATAGCAAGAGCATAACATGAAAATGTGGGATCTAAGCATGACGTGAATGGTATGGAATAAGAGGTGGATACTGTCATGGGTTCAGCAGTAGCAGTCATTTTTCTCCTTCTTGGTAGCTGGTGCAATGCTCTCATTTTGACTTTTGGCCTGGGAACAGTGCTGGTAGCACCAATGTTTTCAGTTACTGCTTGGTAATGTTTTGATCTGACCAAGGACTTTCTGAGCCTCACTCTGCTAGGGAGGAGGGGAAGCCGGGAGGAAGCAGAGACAGGGCACCTGACCCAAACTGACCAAAGACGTATTCCATACCACAGCATGTCATGCCCAGGACGGAAAAATGGAGAGCAGAGACCCGGAAGGGTGTGGGGGGTTCACTGCTTGGTTGGGCTGGGTATCTGTGTGAGCGACTGTATTCTTTTCCCTTGTATTTCTCTTGTCATTATTATTGCTGGTAGCAGTAGTGGTTTGTGTTATACCTTAGTTACTAAACTGTTCTTATCTCAACCTGTGGGAGTTGCATTCTTTTAATTCTCCTTCTCATCCCCTTGGGACTGGGGGAAGAAAGAGGGTGGAGTGAGTGAACGAAGTGTGTGAGGGGCTTAAACCATGACACTATATTAACACACGGTGGTAAATTTTCATTTATTCATTTAATTTTCAGCACGAAATCCATGTTTGTGCATGTTGGAGTAGGCTTGAACTCCTACTAAAGTGTACTCAGAAAGGTCTGAGACCTCAAAAAAACTAAAGACCTCTTGTGAGTGTGCTTGCTCACCTAACTGAATAGTTCAGTAGACTTAATGCAATTATTAATCAGAGCAGGACTGGCATAGAATGTGTGAGTAGTCTCACTGCCTTTGCTATGTTTGTAAAACTGCCCAGATTCCATTAAATAAACTTTTCCCTGAAATAATCAGTTTCATAACTTCCTGTAACCTTCAGCACTAACCTTTTGTGGATACTTGCGAAATTAGATCTTCTGAGTCTTCCATGATATCATCAGAAGTGTGTAATGCATTAGCACTATATTTGTTTAACCACATAAATACAGGCAAGCGGATTTATTCATTTTAGCCTTTGGTAATGGCAGTCTTTCAGAGTGCTCTCCTCCCCATTAAATTTTCTAAAGGCACTGTTGCTTTTCAAAATCTAAGTGGCAAAGAAAAGAGTCCCAGGCATGTAATTTTAGTAGTATCTTCTTCCCTTATGACTCATTCCTGCTGAAATTAACATAACCTTGGGATGTGCTCAGGAACTTCAGTACCTCTTTAATGTTTTCAAATAGTAACATCTGTGCATGTTTATGACTTCATGATCTGCCTTAGTGTTAGTCTTGGCCAATGCATCTGGCTGTTAAATGGTTGCGTTTTTAGACAGTAAGGTCTCTGCACATTGCAAGAAGGAAGAGAATTACCATTATTGAACATTTCATTGAGCAAAACCACAACAATGCTGCAGAAACAGATCTACTTTTATCAGAACCATACAGGTTTGCTTAGAACTTGGCTCGTATATTCAAAAGTAACTGATACGGTTTATTTTTTTTTTCAGCTTTTTCATGATCCAGTCTTTCACTCTCTACCTTCATTGAGAGACAATAATGCTTCTGGATTTAAACAACTCTGATTCTTCTTGCAGACCTACTCATAGAGGGCGAGAAGAGACAGGTGAAGAAAAGACTGACTTTAAGATAGATAGTAAAAAAGGGAGAGAGCAGGTCTCAGGAAACAGTAGTGACCTAAACTATTCTTCATTTAGGAGATGACTGAAAAGGACTAGCAGTGGAAGCCTGTGTATCTTGTGCATTAATATCAGAATGACCGATCTTTGAACAAACAATACAATGTGCAAATTGTCAGACATGAATCTGCAGTCTGTCAGGACTGCTGGATTTGCTACTCTAGGAAAAGGGCAATTATACTAAATGGGTTTCTGGAATGCTTTGAGGATAATTATCCATGTCTGACTATATTCCATCACTACCTTGCTCTACATCTTTATACAGTATATTCAAAGTTTCGTGGCATCTAGATATAGCAAATAAAGGAGCTATTTTTTCAAACTCAAAGTGCTAATAAAAATGTGAAGTACGAAAGTGCCAAAATGTGAGAGAGATGTTGCAAACTTGCATGTGAAGAGGAAAGACTATATCAGTGGGAAAAGCATGGAATTAATGCTAATATTAAGTCTTTTTCTAAAAGTTATATACCTGGCATTCAGATGGTAGCATACTGCATGCTGGGGAAGTTACAGATGTCCTATAAAGCCTTCCCATGTACTTGATGATACATAAAAAAATCTTGAAAGGTTTATGCCAGAGTTTTTCAGCTTGTTTTATACATTTGAAATTCAAATTCTTCAAGGAAAATTCTGTATTGATTGAGAAGCTAATCACATGTTAATAAGCACAAGAACAAAGAGAGTGGAAGTTGTGAAGCTAGGAGGGGAAAAGGTTTAGGGTCATTCAGTTTAAGACAGAGTTTGCAAAACAGTGTAGATATATTGAACATAAAACAGGAAATATCCAAAATAAAAATAAGACCAAAAATATGCAATTTGCCTAACTTCTCCGGTAGAGTATTTTCTTATGCATTGAAAGTAAATATTTTACCAGTGTTAAATCAACATGTACATATTGTAAATATAAAAGAAGAACGATCTTTGATTTCAAAGACATATATTATAAAGTACAGTATAAATAAGGAGAACTTTATATTCCTAATCAGGTGCAAATTAAGACGTTGGCATATTACTATGGGGTTGGCACTCCATCTACTAGAGATTCATGCTTTGATGGTATTTTTTACTGTCTGATACTTGCATGTGGTAAGACTATATGGGCGTATTGCCAGGCTAATGGGAGCGAGCTGTTACTGGGTGAAAGTTTCATGTACTACATTGCATTTGCTGCAGTGAGGTGAGAGGAATTTGCAAGGTGAATTGGAATTGACTGATTTCTGAATCCCTCTATATTCCATACCTTCAAATTACAGTTCACACTTGTATCCCACTTTGCTTTACTGAAATCAAGGGTCTTGATTTGTCTTCTTCCCAGTGTTTTATTTCTCTCTGAAAAGTATGTTTGCAAGACAGAAACTTAAATAATGATCTGTTTGCCAGTGTGCTGAACTGACGTGGTGGGGCTTGGAGGAATGAGCATCTTCAGCTGTACCTCACTCATAGTGTGCTATGATATGATTATGTGGGTACTGAATGAATCCAAAATACATCTGTCTATGTGGACACAGTACAAAATATAAAATAATTTTTAAAATTAGTTCATGTTAATTTGGGAAAGCAAATAAGGACTAAATAGAGAGAGGGAATACTTTTATTGTTTAAGGAAAACTTCTGAAGGGAACAAGGGGAAAGAAACAATACTTATAGTGTGCATATTTGAAGGTTATTGTATGTTTTTGCTATCTTTGGTACCTCTAAAACAATTGCTGTGTGTGTACATTCTTAATAAGATCTTTTCTAAAGCAATTTTTATGCTTAAAAGCGTTTTCATTTTCTCTGTGCTTGTGAATATAAAACAGAGCTTTGTGGAGTGTGTGGTCCACTTGCATAATGGTTTGGAGTCCAAAATTAAATGCAGAGTGACACTGGAGAAGATGTCTTTTTGAAGTATATACATATGTTTGTAGTTTTCCTGACAAGTTTCTTATACTGTTGTAGAAAATACTGATGACTTGGTGTCTCTTTTGAGCTGGCTGTGCTTATACGTATAGAAATAGATTTTAAGTCTTTGTTATATCAGTTGGTTTTTTCGTAGAGAGAATAACTGAGTTGTTTTTGGGGATTGACTCTGAGTAGAGCTTTGGATAATTGGAATAAGGAGAACCTGCATCTCTCAGGCAAGACCTGGGATAACTGTTGGGATTAGTAATTGTTTTTCCTCTCAAAGCCAAATAGGAAGTTGACTCTGCCTTTTTACAAGTTATGTGTTATATTTACCATAATTTTTTTATTGTAAGTGCTTTGAGAAATTAAAAAGTTCTACAAAATCTAGGAATAAAAGTTCTATTTTATAGCTTGTTTACATTTATTTTGATGGAGTTGCAAGTGATAAGACAAGAGCAAATGGCCTAAAGATGCACTAGGGGAGGCTTAGATTGGGTATTAAGAACAATTTCTTCACCAAAAAGGTAGTCAGGCATTGGAACAGGTTGCCAAGGAAGTGGTGGAATCACTGTCTCAGGAAGTGTTCAAAAACAGTGTAGATGAGGCCCTTAGTGACAGGGTTTAGCAGTGGTCTTGGCAGTCCTGGGATAAGAGGTGGACTTGATCTTAAAGGTCTTTTCCAATGTAGTTGATTCTATGACTCTATTGTCTCTTCAATATATAGATTATTCCCAAGATCTCACTGGAAAATGCAGGAGAAACTATCTTTCAAATTATATACTTTAAAAACTGTAGCTCTTACAGTAAGAAGAGCTTAACCTTCTTTTATATATTTATAAACTTCTTAAAGTCCTGATTTTTTTTTCTCATTAATTTTAATGGTCAAACTCATATCCTGTAATCTCTAGTCAGGCCTTATAGCTAAATCAAAACAGTAATGGAGCACACTCTAAGCCTTTATGGATATTTATTTGCAATTGTTGCTGATACTTTGTGAGCTGAATCTTCCCCAAAGTTGTTTTATTCTTTTGATAATTTTGAAGTTTTCTCAAACATCCTTATTACGATTTCAAACACCTTTCTAATAGAACCTCAAAACTGTTGAAAATATCTTCCTTTTATGATCTGAATTCTAGCACTTTGAGGAACATTCTTAGTGGAATATTTTCAATTTCCATTTGAGATTAAAATATTGGTAGGAGAATATAGAGATCTAAGTCTGTAGATTTAGAGACTTATGATTTTATCTGTTTAGCAAGGCAATTATATTTGCCTTGCATGAGCAGAATGAAATGGCTGCTCACACAGAATGTTTTAGCTGTATTAGTGAGTTTTGGCTGCTTCTTATCACATATCCTCAAAGGAAGACAAAATTGCAGTTTATGAAAGGCCATTTGCTCCTGCTTCCATCAAAAAAGAACAAACCTTAATATGTTTACTAAAATATTTATTTGATGATTTTGAAGGGTTTCCACCATTTGGTATCTCTTCTTCATCCCCC
This sequence comes from Forpus xanthops, assembly GCA_032466535.1. Lineage (NCBI taxonomy): Eukaryota > Metazoa > Chordata > Aves > Psittaciformes > Psittacidae > Forpus > Forpus xanthops. The sequence goes on along the minus strand of JASSUY010014448.1, from coordinate 40,666 downwards.
ACTTCATGTGTGCACCTAGATAGAAAAGGGAAGTGGAATCATAATGAGTGGAGGAAGTAGGAAGTAACAAAAAATGCAACTACAAAGCAGAAAAAACAGTGGGGAAGGATGGCTATGTGGAAATGGATTTTGCATTGAGGTCTATAATCCCGATTTTTTTTTGCTTCTTTTTTGATTACTTTGGCTTTACCTGCACTTTTGTGACAATATTTTGTAGACACAACCATGTTTACTGGAAATCCTTGTGTGTGCCTGTTATAATCTCCCACACTTGTGGTTGCATTTGCACCTTCTTACATGTTTTCTAAGTGAAGCTAGTAACATGAACATATTGCAATTCTATATACCTATTGAGTACAGAGCCCTGGTGGAAAGTAAAATTTATAGTGTCCCACCAACAGCAGCAGAACATGAGAATGAACCTGAAATTCAAAATCAGTGGAAATTCATATGCAGAATTTCCAGTGGCGACACTACCAAGGAAATATAAACTGCAGCTTTACTTGTGATTCCATTGTACTTTGCTTTCAACATAACCTCTTTTCATCCTGAGTATCTCAGGTAACATTTCTTTCACACTTGGATTCACAAATAATCGAAGATCAGCCTTCTGATCACTCCTGCAGTATATTGCAAAAAAGACATGAGAGATTTAAAACTGAGGCATATAATCTGGATTTTATTTTGGAAAATGTAACATCTCAATAATAAAGCAGAAATGGACACTGCTTCTGGGTGATAACTGTTCTTGTGGAGTGTCAAAAAGTACTGTGGAAAGCTTAAATTTAAGTAGCTTTAACACTGATGAAATCTGGTAAACCTCTTGTAACTTTCTACATGTATTGCATCCTAGATCTTCATGAAAATGAATTTGACTATTAAATAAATAAAATAAAATAAAAGCATTCTTTACAAGATTGCACACTTAACCACCAAACTCAATTGCATACATGGGTTGTGACTTCCTCCACTCCCCTTTTGATCTTTTACAGTATCTGGATTCCTGTGACCATGGTTGCAGTTGTAGAAAAAAAAGTGTTCAGGTTTTAAAAGCGCTTCGTGTTGCTGTTGACTATGGAAATTCTTGATAGCCTTATTTCCAAGGCTGAGCTGAAACTGACCTGTGCTTATATCATGGAGCCTCTGAGGTGCTCATTTTTTTTCACAATAGTTCTAGAAAATGGCTATGGGAACAAACTTGCTCCTTGGGATCAGAATGTTGTACCCATCTGTCATTACGAAAAAATTAACCCTAGCTAAGCAGCTAGATTAAAACATGTTAGATAACATAAATAAATTTGACATAATGTATTTTTATACTTAATGGAGCCCCAAACCACAATCTCCATGACTGAATTGAAATTCAGCAAATATATAACTGGTACTCATGAACAGTGAGTGGCTTTCAGTAATAGATTTTTCAAGTAAAATCATAGAATCATAGAAAAGTTAGAGTTGGAAAGGACCTCAAGATCATCTAGCTCCAACCCCCCTGCCATGGGCAGGGACACCTCCCACTAAACCATGTCACCCAAAACTCTGTCCAACCTGTCCTTGAACACTGCCAGAGATGGAGCATTCACACCTTTCCTGTGCAACCCATTCCAGTGCCTTACCACCCTTACACTAAAGAATTTCTTCCTCAGATCCAATCTAAACTTCCCCTGTTTAAGTTTGAACCTGCTCCCCTTTGTCCTGTCACTACAGTCCCTCATGAACAGACCCTCCCCATCATCCCTATAGGTCCCCTTCAGATATTGGAAGGCTGCTATGAGGTCTCCACGCAGCCTTCTCTTCTCCAGGCTGAACAGCCCTCGTTGTTCAAGAATATACTTTTTTATTCTGAAAATTACCCACCATGATAGCTACACACCACACTGTATTAATGGTAGGAAAAATGAAACATCTGCAACTGACAGAATTACTCCACAGAGCAGCCTGTGAACAGATGAGCAGACAGATTGGCATGACTAAGAAGCAAAAGCCAGACCAGCCTGCTCCCACCCATTCAAGAGATTGAAGCTTCACAGAAGTCATTCTCTTTGTCTTACTGTCGCCTGTTACTCACATAACAGCTACAGCACATCTATAAGCAATGCCACTTTCCTAGCCTTCTTTACCAACATGAACAAATTTGTGTTTTGCAGGGCTACTATAGATTACTTGTTTACTTTCGTTCTTTCACTTCCATACCCACACCCACAGTAGCGACATGAGTGGCAGCTAAATATTGTCATAATGACAGAAGCTAGTCTGTGAAGAACTAGAATGAAGCCATCAATTTATTTCCTATTATCACTAAGCAATTTTTAGGTCTCAATTGCTTTAAGCACATCAAATAAGAACAGCTAATTTAGGTATTAAAGACTCCAGTATTAAAAAAATCCCCAATCCAAATTCTAGCATTTATTTAAATGGCTAAATTGTAACCCTTTAAAAGCATATTTTGAAGTGATATTTTACACAGTATCTGACCTTATATTATAATGTAATCTTGTAAAGACACAGAAAAGATAAAATTTTGTTTTGTTATTTTTCTAAAGCAGACCCTTGTATTTACCCTCTGCTTCCTCCAGACCATATGGAGTTCCTGGGTTTCAAGTCACACACAGAGGTAAAGAGAAGTAAATTCTACTGTGGTACAGAAAGTGGATATAATCTCATTAACATATACCGAGTATTAGAAAAGTTATCTTGAATTTTTTGGAAAGTAAGGTTTTGGTCTTTTTAAAATTTCTTATGTTAAGTGTATTCTTTCTACTGTTCTGAAAAACTTCAAAGATTTATAGCATTGATACTTGTAAGATTTAGACTTTTTTTAAAATTTCAGTGTCTTTTGTAAATTCATCTATCTCAAGAACAACACTCCATATTTATCTCCTAATCCTCTCCTACTGAATAAGCTTTCTAGCTGACTTGAAATGTTTATGCTCTGTCCTTCAAACCCAAGGAGAAAGATGTCTGTTTTCCTATGAGTTAAACGTATTTGTTTGTGTACCTAAGCACGTACCAAGAACTTGACTGACTGACATTACTATTGCCAAGTTCCATTGTGCCTCCTGCTCTCCTGAGTAATACTAGCATGCATCAAACCCCTTCCAAACCCTACTTGGATACCCAGGCACCTAATCACTGTCAATCCAAACAACAGTCAAATGGCCTGGCTGCTTGGGTGTAGCTCTGGTCTGTGACCTTGGACATAACATCTGTTTCTCTCTGCTCTAGCCTTGGTTCTTGATCCTGACTCTTGTATATATATTCTTCTATTTTGTCTCCTGTTCCTGCTTTTTCATACTGCCAAACATCCAGTCTATTCTGCTCCAGCCTTCTTTGATACCCTCTTCTTGTAGGATGAACCTCATGACCCTCAGCTGAGTCTTCTCTTTGCCATCATTGACTGCTCAAATCCTCACATAAGTTCATTGTAGCTTCTCACTGACCTAAGCTGCTGTAGAATAAGGGTCAGCTAAGAGCCTGAACTCCTCCATGGAAGGTCATTAAAAATAGTGAGACTGAAAAGAGATCTGCAGTAAAAGCCCCCAATGCAAAATTGCAGACTTAATGCTTTTGAGACATAAGGAACTTACTCAGTTCCATCTCTTTCATTCGAAAGTCACTAAGGAATAGATAGAAAGATCTGACTCTTGAAAATAAGACACTTATCTGACTCAACTTACCCTTGATAAACAGAAACAATAGCGAAAATATTTGCCAGAAATACTCCTTAGAGCTTTATCAGACTTAACTGGGCTCTGAATCATGGTAGTCACTAAACATTTTCTTAATATACTGCACTTAAAAGTACTCAGGTAGGCTGTTGCTAACAGCAAAATGATTTGTCTGTTCTGATTTTCCCTTTTTCTCTGCACTGTATAATCTTGGTATAAGGAAATGTTAGACTATGAAAAGCCAATTGATTCTGAAACAATCAGGCATTGAGAATGTGTTAGCATTCCTTCTGTCTTCCAATGCCTTCTGTTTAGGTCTTTTACACATTTCAAATTCTAAATTTTCATGCAAGCAGACAAAAGAGGACTGATTTAAGTTACTGTCAATAGGATACTCTTGTCTCAGTGAATGGGAATGTTTAGTCTATATGCACATTGTGGTTTTGCAAATATTGTTTTAAAAGGCAAAGAAAGGCTTTAAAAACCTTTATTTGATTGTTCTTTAGGATTAAATTGCAACATGACAACTTGCCTTAAACTGACTCAGTGGCAGCCTATAGTTGTCCACCCCCAGATCAGATCAGGCAGGGAGTTAGCTCGCAATTACAGTTTGTGGTTCAGTTCTCATTCACTGCAATGAAGAAGCAATCTGTTACAGTCTACTCAGCACAGGATTATTTCTCCTTTCTAGCTGGTCCATATCTGCTAGCAAATAAGGCTGGATATCCTGCTCCACCACTCATGCTGTGCACTGTGCACATTGCTGTATGCAATGAAGAGTAGAAACCTCTGTGGTGTCACTGAGAAAGCTGTATTCCTATTCAGTGGAAGAGTGTGAAATAATCTTGCAAAAAAAAATCTACTTTGTAATTGTCCTTTTTAAAGGGCATAGTTGTTTTCACTTTGTGATGGTCTCTTATTTGAGTTCGTTAGTCAGAAACATATACTTTGGTTCTTTGAGCTATGTAAGAAAGCCCTAGATGTGTATAGATTTCTCTGTGTGAGTGCTGGCAGATTAGACTTTAATGCTGGGTCATAAATTCGAAGAGAGGAAATGATTTGGCAACAGATTTTAAAGCAAAATAACTGATTTTTTTATTGGCACCGCCTATACATTTGTGTTATAGGTAGAGAAAGTTGAAGCTGAGCATCAGCTCAGCTGTAAGATGATTGTTGCATATCTTCATAAAAAAGTATCACAAATATACCCTCACAATATCTGCCAATTGTTAATTTCAAAGAAAGTTTTTTCTTTTAAATATTTAATACGTTGAAAACTTTAAAGTACATGTATTTGTAAAAATATGATTTTTAAAAAAATTTACTAAAAGGACACAAGCTGCAGGTTGTCCCTTTGAGGTAAAAGTGATTCTTTTCTTAGGCTTAGTGGATTTTATCATTAAAAGCTAGGAACTGATAAACAGTGGTGAAAATGGCTAGGAATATGCAAGAAAAATATGTTTTCTAATAATTTATTCATAATTAGTGCCAATGTTCCTCAAAACATATTTAAGGATCTGTCAAACTAGCTAACTACTTAAGTCTTCAGTAAAAAAGATAGTAAATTATTTGATTAAAAATGTCAGGATTAATTCTAAAATGTTTCTAGCAAATGACATTAGTCCAGCTGTCTTGTAAAGTAAGAGGCTCAGAGTCTTTCCCATATCTGCTGAGAAGAAAAACTGACTAACTCTGTAAATATTTGTACGAATGTGGTTGTATTTCTTCAAATCTAAACTGTGTATTAAATTATAGATGTTGTAATTCCTGTTGTAGCAGACTCTTGCTTCACTGTTAAAAAAGCTAAATAATTTATTCAATTAAAAAGATGAGGCAAGAGCTTCAACACTGTTGGCAAACATCAGTTCTTGTGCATTAACGCTAGAGTTTGTGTGTATAGGCACTAGGCATACGTAAAATACATATGAACTCCTAAGATCTACTGATCCACTTTGATTACAGATACAGCAAAGTGGATATGGATACTTTTTTGATAGTACAGAATGGATATGATCTGTTTGTTAATGCTAATACTTAGAAACCTGTCTTTTCTTAAACATTAATAAGTCTCAGTAATGTTCTGTGAGCTTATTAACATAGCTCCTTACAGTATTTACAGTACCTTCTTAATGTTGATACTACTGTCTTGCATGATGGAGAGGCAACTGCTATTGTTTCTTGTTTGTAGTCTGCCTCCAGGACCATGGGGAGATATTTCACAAGAACAGAAGTGTGCGAGTGGGGAGAGACAGAGGAAAGAGAAGTGCTGCTTCTGCTGTCTTCTAACCATCTTTGTTGAATAAAGTTCATATGAGTAATAAGATGGAGCTAGATGGGGATGAAGCACTGAGTCTTTTCCTTTGCCAGTCCGTCGTTGCCTACAAGAGCCTATGGAGCTTGTAGGTTAACCTGGAACTGGTTTTTCATTTCTCCTCCTCTCAGAAAAAGTGTGTAATCCTTTGAACAGAACTTTGAGACTTCTTTTTTCCTCCTCCTTGCTGCTACGATATTCCTTGTATAAAGGTAATATAATGCAGAATATTTCCCTTTCAATGAGCTAGATAACTAAAGATGTGAGTTAAATCAAGGGTCTAGCTCTGTCAGCCAAAAACAATCTAATCCAAAGGAACTGATGACAAATATGTGAGAAATCAAACATATTTGATGATAAGGAAATAACGCCAGAAACCTTACATTGACTTGGTTCATCCTTATTCATGAACAGAGATGAGTCATAATCAGGCACTGGTTTGAACTTAGTTCAGCTTTTTCATTCTGTTGCCCACCTCTATTTCTGTCATACGGAATAATGATTTTCTAGCAGAATACAAGGAGACAAGTTGGAATTCAGTTTTTGACTTGTAGGCTTTTTTTCAGTTTTGTTTAAAGAAGCATATGCGTAGCAAAGCAAGCTTCAGTGTCAATAGTTGGTTTCTCTAAGTAGCTGAAAACAACATTGTAATAGAAAATCATTAACTATTTTGATAGGAAAGGCTAGCAAAACACTCATATTGCCCTTTCATGTAAAATCATGGTTGAAGAAACACTGAACATATCTGCGGCACTCTCAGTGTCAAGCGAAGTTCTGATCTGATTAATTTTGAAAAAAACAGTGCTATGATTGAAACACTGGCAAGACCACCCAATGTTAATGGCTATATTTACTCCAAAAAGTAATGCTGCTTTCTTCAGAGTGGCTTATCCTAACCAACAAAGCCTGATTCAGATGCTTCACCTTTTTTTTAATGAGGTGAAATAGTGAGCTCTTCCCAAGTCACTGTTGGTGTATGTATATATTCATAGTTAAGCTTTGACAGATCTGGTACTGAAAAGAAAATAGAATCCCAGAAGCCATTTCTTTGTAAATATTTGCCAAACCTATGTTTTCTACAGGCACTACCTATATGAATAAAACCCACTAATGTTAGCATTTCTGAATGTCCTGGAAAAATCAGCTTTTACAATGTAAGTAATTTTTTTCGCCCTTGGCTCAACAGATGATGCTAATAAGAAATCTGGTTTCTGAATGAAAGACTTGGTGCAGTGGAGGCCAGAAACTGAAAGGCCAAGTGTCGGATGGTATTGCTTTTTCTATGACAGCTGAAGAGTTTTGAAAATTTGATCTTCAGAGCTGAAGAACTGCCAAAAAGCTGGAGATCTTATTGTGTTGTTTGGACTGACTACTAAATGGTGGCTGCAGAATCACACTCTCTTGAGTTCACTCAGTGTGAAAACATCTGCTCCCCCTTCTTCCTCTATAAAGGGACACTGGCTAGTTGCTGAGCTTCAGCAGAAGCATAAGTCTAGCTCTAATTCCCTTTTATGCCACCATTTTAGGTGATCTGTAGTCAGTCACACCTGGCTAGAATGGAAAAAATCAAGGCTGGTATTCAGTTTGCATCCTCAATATAAATGGGTTTTAAAGAAACAACCAAATTACTCCTGTGTGCTTCAGGCACATTTACTTAATTTTTTTTTTTATGTGGAAGACAAATGACCTTTTTTTTTCTGTCAAAAAGAAAAAAAAAATAGTGTCAGATGAAGAGATGTAATCCTTTTTAGATTCCAGCATAACTGGTTTTCAATTATGTGCTCCTAAAATGGTGGGGCTACTGGTAATTAATATTATTACAAGTATAATTTCAAGCCATTTGGAACAAGTTTGGGGGTCATGTTTTATGATGGCTCACATTCATCTTACAACAGGAAAATCTGGAACATTTTTCTTGCTTGATTCATCACAGTTCATAATCATACATCTATCAGAAAAAAAAACCAACTTGTTTAATAAAATGAATATATACAGCTGATGGGACATTTTCATGGGGAAGCATGTAAAATTCTCATTTCAAAAAGGACAGTGCTAGCTGGAAATAAGATTTGGAGGAAGGAAAGGATGCAAAAGAGCCATAACACTTCAAATAAATAGTGAATTTTCAAATACAGCTTGGATCATAAAATAAGAAAGGTGAAGAGATTTCACTTTCTAAGACAGGAAAACAATTTGACCTTTACAAAAGATATTCACACTACATGTTATTCTGGTCCTTTGACTCTTTGTTGATAAAATCAAAAGTGGTTTAGAGCAAATTAGTTAGCTTGATGTTGAAGCAATTGAAAAGATGAGAACAGTTTGTAGTACTGATAAAACAGACTTTTGCTCTCACAACCAAGGCCACAGTTGTTTGAACTACAGTCTTCATTCTTTCCTCTGTTTCTTTTCACCCAGTATTGTTTCTTCTTCACTTGTATTTTTGCATTAACAGAAAAGCTTTACTGAATAGAAACGGGTTTGTTTGGGATTACAGCTTTGTATGTATTTCTAAAGGGATTTGTAGGCAATCTTTATGAGTGCTGCTATATTTTTAGTAGTCTTCTTGCCTATTAAATAAAGGGCTGAACAATAGTAATTACTGTATAAACACCAAGGTCCCAGGGTAGTACCATTCACTTCAATGAAGAGCTGCTGTGGAAGCCCATTTGAGAAATAACCCATGGTGAAAAGAGATGGGAAAAAAGGGAAAGTGCAGTTCAGAGGGCTTTTTCTGAGGGAGCATAATTCATCCATGTGTATACAAGATTCTTTTCCCTGTTGTTTGCATTTTCACTGCAATAAAATATGTCCATGGATGTGCCTTGTGGGCAGAAAGTGAGTTCTTTAATGGAAAGGTTTATATGACTGAAGTAAAGAAAGGCCATGAAATAGGGTATCGCTGGGAGTCTGGAAATAAGCTGGTTCAGCTAGGAGAGGAACAGCTACACGAGCATTTGAAGGGAGAAGATTAAATGTGGGATTAGACTTAGAAAGTAGCAGGGGGCATTAAAAGACCTGCAAGGGATAGCTGGAGAGATGCCAATGACCATCGCTGAAGACACAGTATCTTTTCTTAACTGGAAATTTTAGGGCTATCTTCCATCAAAGCCCCTGTTCCCGTGCAGTGACAGTGAGGGACCCCTGAAGTATTCAGCTACATACTAGTTTAAATTATATTTCTTTGTAAACCCAATATTGCTTGATGGAAGTGAGCCACTGTAGTGTCATGTTTTCATTATTTGCAAGCACTAGTTTTTCACTGCAATGGAAAATTATATATTAATTTATCTTTTCAGGTTACTTTTCTGCTCTCTCAAAAATGCTGCAAACTAAGGCCTGTTGCTTTTATTAAGCTTTTCCCTTTTTTAGAAATGGGAGATTTCTTGAGAAAGTACCACTCTTTTAAGATTCATTTTGCTTTTTCCAAAAATTGTATTTTTCTTGTCCCTTTAAGTTTTTTCTCTATTTTATGGAGCTTGCAATCTGTTTCTTTCAGGTTATAAAAGGAATTAGTGAAAGAAATAAGGAAACAAAAAAAGTCATCTTTGTCCCCAAAACTTGAGAACATACAATATAGGACATTTGACATTATTATCACCCATTCTAGCATTCACATTTTGTCATTCTTTCATATATTATTTACTTAGATCTCAAACTAACTTTCATGTACATGCTAATGCTGTGTAGAGCAGGTCCACTGCTTGGTTCAGTAAATCATGTCATCATTGAACTCTGACATATAGGGGAAAAAAAAGAGTTTCCTTTTTTTTTTTTTTTATTTTCTTTTAGCAGGATAAACAGTATAGTTTTGTAGATCTGCCTCACCCTACCAAAAACGACCCCCCCTAAGAAACCCAACCCCCAAGCCCTCAGACTTGTTTAAAGTGCTGTCTGCAAATGCTGTATGGGAAACCCCATTTAAAACTAGATTTCAGATTGAAGACTTCATTCTCTTCCCTGGAGAGGTGTGTGCGTGTTAACCAAGCAGTGAAAGATACTCTGATATTATCTGTGCTTGGAAAAGATTTCAAGATTTCTAATACACAAAAATAAAGTTGATGACATCATGACGTGAACTCAATATTCTCCTTAGCACAAGTAGGAAAAGAAACCAAATTTCAGATGTATTTCTCGAATTAATCTTTTCTAAGTGCCTTTGAAATGTGTTTCATGTAAACAAGTCTATCCTTCAGGTTGCATAACTAGACTAACACATGAATTCTTGATTTATCAAAGAGATTTCTTGTCAGTATAAAATTCAGTTTTCTAAAGCTGAGGAAGAATTTAAGGATGTACAATTTCAGCATATCTTCTGCTCTTTTTTATTTTTTATTTTTTACTTTTTTACCAGAATGTAAAATGCAATGTTTATGGTTTGAAATATGCTTAGAAAAGCCCCATAATTTTAATTGAGGATAAATTTATTATAACTTTTTTATGGGTCTACCCAGTTGCTGTATATACTAGCTTTACCACAGGACATTTTCTCAGAGTTTGTGCTGCAGAGAGCACCATAATAGAAAGTTCAGTTTACAAAGGGCAATGTTTTTCTCAAGTATTTCATGCATGTAGATGTTTTCAACATGAGCCAGCAAAACCACTTTACATAAAATCTACAATAATGCATCTACCTTTTATATAAAACAAGGTTGTTCTGTTTGTTCCGTAAGTCAACTTTAGCAGTTCTTAGAAATGTCATTTATTAAATGTCAAGCTAATTACATGTACTATCTAGCCTGAAAAGTATACCTTTGTGGGTGGCTTATTCTTGTCTATTCACAGCCTGTCTGGTATATTTCTAGGAATCAAATTGATGTTTTTCCAAAGGCACTAACCTTTTTTGCTAAATGTGCATCTTTGTTAATAATATAGAATGATGTTTCACACTAATGAAATGAAATGCAGAATATGTTTTTATTTTAAATAACCAGGTTTTTAAAACATGGCTGTGATATGCAACAAATAAGTTCTAGATAATATTCCATGTCAGGCAGGGGCCAGTTCCTCTTCCATGGAGGAGCAGGTACTGGTTTTCTTCTTGCTGCTGAACCTGACATCAAAAGAACAGTTACTACTGATTCAATAGCTGTTTCAATACCATGAATTGTCACATCTTACACTGGCCATTTGGCACTGGAAGTATGTCACCAGCGGTAACTGCACTGCTAGAAAGGGTAAGAGACCTTCTGTTGAGAAAAAAAGAAATTAGTAGAAAGAAAACAAATGTCACTGATATGAGTGCTTTGCCTGCAATGATATGTTTAATCAGTAAACATGGAATTGAAGTTACGAATGAATAGAAATAAAAGAAATGGGCTGAGGTTTTCTATATTGTTTAGACTGTAAAACCAGAATTCTTGCACTTGAAAACTCTAAATAAGCTCTAACGTAGCCTAATGAAGATGAACATTTCCATGATGTTAGTTAAATCTAGCACAGGGTTGAGAGTAGAAGTGAAAAAGGTCAAAGCTTGAAGACGAACGAATTAGGGAATAGAAACAGTAATTTTTTGAATTGGCAACTGCTGTACTTATAATATATGTAACCACAGGTATTTCCCATCCTGGGAAGTTTGAATTATGTGTATTAGAAAAGACAAGTAAAATTAATGTATTCACAAAATAGACCAAAACTGGGGCTAAAATGTCAGACTTCAGTAATGCTTTGTAGTGTCAAAATTCAGCCTGAGAACTGGGTATCCTAGGAAAACCCACAAGGTTGTCACTATTCTGTAGGTTCATAAGGGAGTTAGGGTCTTAGATTGCTCAAAATTCCATTAGACAGATAGATAATTTTTTGTACATTTATAAAATTTGGCCCAAACAAATCACGTATCAAGGAAAAAAGTTAATCACAAAATATTTTCAGATGTTTAGAAAAAAAAAATAGTTAATAACAAATGAATCTAGGAGCATGATATTTTTAAATGTTATGAACTTTTAACGAGATCCTGAATGCTCTTCTATCCCCTATTACCTGAGAATTGTAAAGGCATCTTAACATTATGTTCATTTTGGAGTATTTTAATACTTTCTTGCTACACTGAAGTTGTACTTTTAATTCTTATATATTTATATAATCTTTTACTATACATACACATACATAAAACATTTGTGTAAATTTATATAAAGTTGCACAAAATATACTAATTTTACTACAGTCTCAGCCACTGGAAACATACAGGAAATGCTTATTTCTTGTTATACAACTTTATTTGGCATAAATGCAATGTAAGTTGCAAAATAGGGAATGTAATCTCTTATTTTGGTTCTTGAATGAGCTACAGTTTTATTTAAGCTATCCTTGCAGTGTAATAGCCGTCAGAGTAAATAGAAACTTCAACTTTGTGCTCTATAACTGCTTTATATTTCTAGATCTTGGGCAGTATTATTCCTTTTCATTGTTTCAAAGCACTCATAAGTGAACTTTTACAGATAAAATTTAAATACTTTGAATTAATTCTCTAACATGACCCCCCCCCCAAGTTATAAATTATGAACACTGCTTCTGTATTCTAGCTAATACTTGCTTGAAGTAGTAGAGATTACAGTGAGTGTCCTATTTAAAAAGGCATAGAAAGATGTGAATTTTCAACTTCCTCTTCTTCCCAACACTAATTTTTGGAGTGAAATAATAACTGGGAAACTTTTCTGAGAAGGTTTTTTGTTTTTTTTTTTTTTTTTCTGAGAGGCTTGGGATTTTTTTTGTCTTTTCTCACCTATTTGGATCATGTGGATGTATCTTTCACAAGATTACTGCAACAACCTTTGACTTTAAAAAGGATCCATGAAGGTGAAAAGTGCTTCTGGCTGACCTAACATAAATATTCTCCATGAGAAAGGGCTAGATAAAGATGCCTGACATCAAAATGAAGCACAATGAAAATTCAGAAGCGAAGTTAATTTAGAACCTGATAAAGTTCAATGAGTGTCAGAAAACTTGGGAAGTTATAAAGAATATCCATTTGTATATTTAATTTTTAAACTGAATTCTGACTTAGTGGTCCCTGGAATTGCAGAGAGATATAAACTCATTGTTTTTCCTCACCAATCTTTTTTTGACCTTTCTGATATTTATTAAGTACTGAGTCTTCAAGTTAAATGGTGTTATGCATAATGGAAAAGCATATTGTCAAGCTATGGCAATAAGTAATTGAAGAGGAGACTCTCAATATGTTGTGATTTCTGAATGTCTCCATATTAAGGTGCCTGCAATCAATATATGACTCTTTTATCTTTCATATTTAGGTGTCTTAGTAATTTTTCAAATGCAGTTTATCTTCATAAAGAATTAATGCAAATACAGACAATAAACACCATTCTGCTGTATTTCCTGATTTATCAAATTTTTCAGAAATGACTCAAATAGCTGAACTTGAGTTAGGTATTCACAGAGTTAGAAATTGTAAAATCCACCCCACTAAAAAAATGTGCTTAACTAAATAAATAGAAGGTGAAAAAAAAAGAGCTATATATTAAATCCTGTTCTTTCTCACATAAGAGGTTTAAAATTCATTTAGTTGCTTGCGTGAAGATAGGCTGAGAAATTTGGGACTATTCAGCCTGGAGAAGAGGAGGCTGCGTGGAGACCTCATAGCAGCCTTCCAGTATCTGAAGGGGGCCTATAAAGATGCTGGAGAGATACTCTTAATTAGGGACTGTAGTGGTAGGACAGCGGGTAATGGGTTCAAACTTTAGCAGGGTAAGTTTAGATTATATATAAGGAAGAAGTTCTGTACTGTTAGGGTTGTGAGGCACTGGAATGGGTTGCCCAAGGAAGTTGTGCGTGCTCCATCTCTGGCAGCATTCAAGTCCAGGTTGGTCAGAGCCTTAGGCAGCATATCTGAGTGAGAGATGTCCCTGCTCCTGGCAGGGGAGGTGGTGGAACTAAACAATCTTAAGGTCTTTTCTAAACCTAACTATTCTATTATTATATGATTCTATATTTTCTAATGATATGCTATGCCTGCTCAATCAAATATAGAATAGAATTTGCTGCAATTTTTTTAACTATAGTCTAGGAGGACATTCAGTCTTAACTAACCTAGTAGTTAGGAAACTCATCTCCCTTGGTAGCAGCCTTAAGACTACCATCAGTTCCCTGCAAGAATTAAAATTATGGTACACTAGAGAGAATGTTAAATCTAACTGGCAGCAATGGCAACCTCCTGACAGAGGTTGCAGAAGGTAGGAATAAGAAAAGAGATGAGCATGGCATGACTTTCAGGCATTGTATCACAGTATTCTTTACCTGGCCAGCTTTCCCTAGTGTTTTTCATCTTTCACCATTGGATGAAAAAATCCTTAAAAGAATTCTAGCCTTTTGGAAAACACTTCTGAAGTCTTAAAGGTTTGCAAGAAACAATAGTAGTTTTTTTCTTTTCTTTTTTTTTTTGTTTTTTATATAAAGGAGCAGGTATCTGTGAATAAAGCACAATATAAAAGAAGGGAGAACTTGATAGCTTAAATTGAATTAGACATTATTCTGGATAGTGGCTGCTGAAATTCTAGCATCTCTTCCATTAGAGATATTGTCCCTAAAAGCATCTTATAATGATAGTTATTTTTAAATGAGGCACTCTTAGATAGATAGATAACTGTTCTCTGTGTTCTTTGAAAAACACTCTGAACTGAGTCTTTGTATAAACACAAACTTTTATTTCTGTACTGTAATTCAATTTTCTTTCTATATTGCCCCAACAGTCAGTTAATTCACAAAGATGGTGACTTTGGACTGATTTCACCTAATGAATCCAACCAGGACCTTGCTGTAGGTGTCTGTACCATTTAGATATTTATTAAAGACTAGTTTTCACCTCATTTTTTGGTTGGTTGGTTGCTTTTTTCCTCCCACTACTTCCATGGAAAACCATCTCTTGTCTCGTTTGGTGATCAAAAACCTTCAGTTTCCATCCTAAATTTAAGCAAGGTCAGTTTGTACTTATTCTTTATTTTGTCAAAATTGCCATTTGGTTTTATAGCTATTTTTCCTCCTTGACTTTTTACACCCCTCCTGCCTGAATCAATTGTGTCCACTGTCAACCTTTGCCTCTTTCAGATGAAAAGGTGAAACTACATTTTTCCTCTCCTGTGAGAACTCTTCATTGCCCTCATTGTCCTCACAGCCATTTATCTGCACTTTAACCAGACAGAATTCACCTTGCTGGAATACCGAGTGATCATAGTGACAAAGAATACAACAATTCACAGAGAGGCATTAAGTTTTTCTTTGTCTGCTGTTTTTAGAATCAAATTTGATTCTACTCAGCTATGGTTTATTGTCATGCCGGAAATTGCCAAGGCCTCCAGGTCTTTCTTCTCTACTGTTATGTCTAATTAAAGAAACTTGTATAGAAATTTTTCTCATTAATCAATTTATAAACTTGTACTTTTACTGTTCACTCTCTGTCTATAACTCCAGTCTACAGTGTCATCCAGTTCTTTTCCTATATGATGCTTTGATTTTCCAGGTTTATTGGTGCTGTTCTCAAGCTATGTCACTTCACCAGTACACTCTCATTCTGAACACTAATAGAACTAAATCAGAGATAGAATTGGATTAATGCAAAAAAAAAAAAAATTGAATAATTAAGAAATTAATTTTTTATTGTGTTTGGAAAAAAAAGGTTTGAAATGGTAAATAAATCTATCTATGTATACTAAACTTATGGTTGTATTTTGAGATTTTGTTGCTCTCCATCTTAAGTTTTGTATTTTACAAGTGGCTTCAGAAATTATGTGCAAACTGGTGACTCACATTGTTGTTTCTGGCTTGAAAATAGAAAAAAACATGATTGTCCAAAGACCTCTTGGGTAACATTCATCAGCAAAGACACGGAGTCAAAAATTTAGTATACAGGATGGAATAGACTTGTTGAAGATAAGACTGTTTCGGTAATATTTCATGAAACGTTTTATTAAACAGCGCTGATCAGCCAAAAAGATTGAAGGTTTGCAACAGGGGCAGTAGCAGCATGTCTCTAAGAGACATTTTGAAACCACTATTTTATTCCTAAGTCTTTTGTCAATATTAATAGAATGCCCAAAGATGTCATATTTAGCCTCTGCTACAAGCTTAGACTGATGGTGATTAAAAGAAAAATGTAACATTCAGCCTTAAGAGTATTCTAATATTCATAATGTCTTAGGAATTCATGTTAAGACCATTTAAGCTGCAATAAAGGCATTAACTGAAGAATCCTGTAGATGTATGAAATGACAGAGGGAAGTAACATCACTCGCTAGTTAATAATATGCAAACCTTTCCAAGAAGCCCATCCTGAGGAAGAGTTAAAAGTCCACAGACTACACTTGCATTTAAAAAATGGTATGGGAAAAAATAGAAAAGAAGAAATAAAAACCGGATAGGATGCAATTGAATTGGTGTCCTTGTACAGCCTTAGATAAAGAACAATATTCATAAGAAGTACTGCTGAATGCAGTGAATTTTCAGATTTGACAACATGGAAGACTCTTGGGGAGTCTTATTAAAACTGGTTAACTCTTGCTTGGAGTGGCACATGATTATAAGTCTAAATTAAAATTTCATTTGATATTAATTTGTAGTGTGTCATTTCTAATCTTGCATCAAAATGCCTGACCTTATCGGTTGTTCAATAAAGAGTTTCTTGATTGTTAAGTTTTGATGCTAAGGATAAGCATATATATCCTGACATTAAGCAAATCCTGAAGCTTTACAGCTGAAATATTTCCCCCTCTTCCCACAAAATGAGTGCCAATGGTGTTTTTGTCAAGAAGAATTTCTTTTGCCTAGAATATCTGCTGTGACAACGAAAGGAGAAAACTAGAAATTCTAACTCTCTCATGAAACCAAGTATGAGGAGGGTTTGTTTGAAAAAGTGAAGTTGAAATCCCTTTACTGATTTATTCAGGGCATTTTATTTAATATGAGTTTCTGACGTTACAAGAGAGGGACTTAGTCACTGTGTGCAACCTCTTGATTTTGCTCTGTGGTGAAACAAAACTGAACTTCAAAATCTTGAAATGTCATGTGAAGTTATCTGTCAGCCTACAATGTACACGTTATCCAAAGACAGTATTCTTGATTTGTATACGTAAACATAGCCAAGCTACCCAAGGAAGCTGTGACCGCCCCATCCCAGGAAGTGTCCCAGGCCAGACTGGACAAGATTTTGAGCAACCTGGTCTAAAGGCATGCCTGCCCATGGCAGGGGGGGTTGGAACTAGATGATCTTTAAAGTCTCTTCCAACCCAAACCATTTTGTGGTTCTGTGATGATAGGCTTGTATTGCTAATGCAGTTACATTGTTTTCACAAGCAAATCTGGGGCACATCCTTTCAATTATTTTCAACATTGATTCACCTTTGTATTTTCAATACCTGTGTTCCTGGTAGGTACATTACCATGTAAACATATGTGCTAGTTTCATGTCATTGTTATTTGATTAAAACCAGCTACAATGTCAAATCTACCAAGAAGAAAAAAGCTAACCTGGATTAAAATGCAGACAAATGGGGAAGAAGAAGTAGAACATATGTCATGTACAAAGATATATTTCTTACTGAATGTTTCATGTGAAAGAAAATCACCTTGCATACTATTTCCATGTCTGATTGCATTTCCTTTAATAAGAAAAGACAACATATCGCTTTAGCTTGTGAATCTGGATAAAACAGTAAGAATACTTGGAAAATGCCTGCAGATTTGCTTACATCTACACACCAGGGATGTTGTCTCAGAATGGCTTTCGCGTGTTCACTGAAAAATTAACAGAAACAAGAAAGTGAGAGCAGTTCATTAAATTTTAAAATATTCTTAATAAAACCTTTCCCCAAAAGACACGAGGAAGAACGGATTATAGAGAAGGTGTTACATTTGCAGGATGCCAGTATTTTGATTTATTGATTTATTTTCTTTAGGAGGAGATATACTATAGCTGTGGTGTTCTAAGAGCTGAGATAGCTTGGTTTGCTTGCAATTTGCACTTTTGTAGGAGTTTGCACTTAACCTAAAGGAGATAGTTATAGAAATTGTAAACTTTTAAAACTAGTGTTGAATTACCCATTCCTGCATTATGATTCAAGGCTGGTAAGGAGTTCTGCTATTTATCATGCAAGGCGCTTCCGTGGTTCAAATTCACCAGTTTAGACGGAATACCATAATAATCTAAATTGAACAAATATGAACCATTCTTTTCCACTCTGTCATCTCTGATTCACAATAGAATGATCAGCTTCTATTCTTCACATTGATGAATGATGCCAGTTTCAATGCTGGAGCATGAAACTGCAGGAGTATTTTCTGTGCTACCTTGTAGGCTTTGTAGAAACTCTTCGTAGATTGTCCAAAACAACCTCTTGAGTGCACTTTACATTCATTCCTAAGATTAACCTTTACTGCATTTGCTCTCAAGTAACAACTATTAAGCTCCTGATGTACTGTGACAACTCTGTGTTGTGCTAATCAAAATCACTTCATTGTTTTCTTGTGTTACTTCATCTGTCTGTATTCCACTGTTATCTCTTGAAGTTTTAGAGCAACTGTGAATTTTCTGAGATGATTGAGTGTTATCGCATTTAAGTAGTGTCCAATATTGTGAGACACTGGAACCAAGATTAAAATACTGAGTTTCTGTGTTGTGGCACTACTAACTATAAAAGCTTACCTAATTTTTTTCTCTGGTTGCAACCTTGCCGCTTCTTCCAGTCTTTCATGTGACGTTCCTAATCGATTGCTTCTAGTTCTTATTGTAAAAGGTTTATTGCAAATGGTTGTCCATTTTTACCTCAGAACAGCCTTTTTGAGTCATCAGAGTCCTGCATTTCAGAAGCAGCTAGAAATTTTTAACTTACATTTTGAATATTTTGTTACTGATTTTGTCGATTAAGATTATTATTATATCTATATACATCCTGTCTTAGTATCATAGAATCATAGAATAGTTAGGATTGGAAAGAAACTTAAGATCATCTAGTTCCAATCCCTCTGCCAGAGGCAGAGACACCTCACTCTAAACCATGTCACCCAAGGCTATATCCAACCTGGTCTTGAACACAGCTTGGGATGGAGCATTCACAACTTCCCTGGGCAACCCATTCCAGTGCCTCACCACCCTTACACTAAAGAATTTCTTCCTCAGGTCCAATCTAAACTTTCCCTGTTTAAGGTTGAACCCATTACCCCTTGTCCTCTCACTACAGTCCCTCATGAAGAGACCCTCCTCAGCATCCCTATAGGCTCCCCTTCAGATACTGGAAGGCTGTTAGGAGGTCTCCACGCAGCCTTCTCTTTTCCACGCTGAATAGCCCCGATTTTTCTCGTCCTATCTTCATAGGGGAAGTGCTCCAGTCCCCTGATCATCCTTGTGGCCCTCCTCTGCACTTGTTCTATCAGTTCCATGTCCTTTTTATGTTGAGGACAATGGAACTGCACACAATATTCCAAGTGAGGATTCACGAGAGAAGAGGGTCAGGATCACCTCCCTTGACCTGCTGTTCACACTCCTTTTGATGCAGCCCAGGATACCGGTGGCTTTTTGGGCTGCAAGAGCACACTGCCAGCTCATGTTCATTTTTTCATCAACCAGCACCCCCAAGTCCTTCTCCTCAGGGTTGCTCTGAATCTCATCTCTGCCCAACCTGTAGCTGTGCCTGGCATTGCTCCCACCCAGGTGTAAGACCTTGCACTTGGTGTGGTTAAACTTTATGAGGTTGGCATCAGCCCACCTCACAAGCGTGTCAAGGTCCCACTGGCTGACATTCCTTCCTTCCAACGTATCAACCAAGCCACAGAAGTTGGTGCCATCAGCAAATTTGCTGGGAGCACAGTGAATCCCTCTCTCCATGTCCCTGACAAAGATGTTGAGCAAGACCAGTCTCAACATCGATCCCTGAGGGACACCACTCGTCAGGTCATTGAGCCATTGAACGCAACTCTTTGTGTGCGTCCATCCAGCCAGTTCTTTATCCACCGAGTGGTCCACCTATCAAATTGATGAATCTCCAATTTAGAGACAAGGATGTCATGTGGGACAGTGTCAAACGCTTTGCACAAGCCCAGATAGATGACATCAACTGCTCTACCCCTGTCCATCAGGTCTGTAGCCCCATCATAGAAGGCCACCAGCTTGGTCAGGCAGGATTTCCCCCTAGTGAAGCCATGCTGGCTGTCACCAAGCACCTTGTTGCTTCTCATGTGCCTCAGGATGCCTTCCAGGAGAATCCGCTCCAAGATTTTGCCAGGCACAGAGGTGAGGCTGACTGGTCTGTAGTTCCTGGGCTCATCCATTTTCCTCTTCTTGAAAATGGGGGTTCTATTTCCCTTTTTCCAGTCATCAGGAACTTCATCTGACTGCCAAGATTTTTCAAATATGGTGGACAGTGGTAAGAAAATTTAAAGTATTCACAAACAAATCTTAGGTCCTGAAGAAAAGAGGAAGCAGACTAGCAGAGCTGGAATAGAATAAATTAGTTTGCTACCCCTGATTCTGAAGTAGCTTTCCATGCCAACATTATTCTTCAATAAAAATTGCTTTTATTTCAGAATAATTATTCTGCTCACCAAACAGCACTGGCTCTGAGACAAAGCTGAGACTTATAGCACTTTGTAAGTTTATCTCTGAATACCTGCTGTGCAGATGATGCAGTGGGCTGGGGAGCAGCAGGACTTGGAAACAATAGGAGAGTTGGCAGGTTGGCAAAGATAACAGGTGTCTCGTGAAGTGGATGCAAGGTCCTTATTGCAGTCCACCCTTCTCTAGAGCAGAATAAAGCATTGAATTCAAAGGGGAGAGGTAACCTCACATGAAAGCATATGCAACCTACTAGACCACATACAGGAGATGTTAAAGGTAGTTTGGGAAGTGAAGGAAAAGAATTGTGAACTTCTGAATGTCTGTAAGTAACAATTAGAAACCTAGAAAGACAGTGGCTGTTAGAAGGGTAGCTGCACACTGAGTTAGAAGACCAGCATAGTGTTGTGGAATTAAAATACTATATGAAGACTTTAGAAGATATAGTTTTTTTTGGGTAGGGTTCTGGCAAGTGGCTTATCATAGCATGAAATGGGAACCACTCATTCTGAGTCAAATACATGCTTCACTGTACTGTTTTATATGGAAGATTCTGAGAAGATAAAGTAATTTGACTCCTTTTTTAATAGCATTATCAAATAGCCTGGTGACTGCAAACTATAAAGAACCTTTCTGTGTATTCCTCACCTCCCAGTTTTCAGGGGTTGATGGTATGATTTCTCCAGATTGTTTAAAAGGAATGTACTTAAACCTGTATGGTCAACTTTAAGAATGTAAAGTATACTTGAGAAAAAATGCAAGGTGAAGAATCATTTTCACTCATCTGTATTAAGCCTCAAGGATAGCAGTTTGCTGATAAAAGGTTTATTTTCAAAAAATGTTAATTTTTTAAATGAACAATATCTGTGTTTGAAATTTGACTCAGGAATATCAGATATACTCAGAGATCTGGTCCTGGCACATACTGATCACCTGCATAGTAGGATTTTAGTTACTGTTGTCATCTCATAATCAGTATCACATACTGATAGGCACAGCTGGAGGACCTGAGTCCCTTGGACAACGTCTTGATAGCATTTGTGAAATCTCATGTGAATTACTAAAATACATTTGAAGTAACATAGGAAGTTATCTATCTTGCTCTAAATTCATACATTTATACCCAGACATGTGCAAAGTCACTTACTGTAGTGTTGGATCTTTGCCCAGAAATTCTTTTTTGGAGAATGTCTCTTGAGGTTTTATGCAGATAGTATGCTTATTGCAACTCTATGTCCACTCCTCAGATTGTCTCTCAGACAGCTGATGTTAACATCCAGACTATATTAAAACAACTAGCCATATCTCAACTGCACATGAGATGTCATTTCAACTCCATATTAAATCATAGATGGTGATTTTATTAGGCACTAGCTTGGCTTCAGATCACATGAACTAAAATGTAGTTTACGCTTCAGCATATGCCTTACATGTCTGACAGGTTTTCTAAATAGATGAAGGGGGTTATTGTTGGCTTTAGCCACTCTAGTTCTGGGAGGAGCAATTTTAGTACTCAAATCCTTAGGTTAAAACAAGAAGGCCAAAATACAGCAAGCTAGTATAAAAGCCAACCAAAGCGGAAAAACTACTTAGTGGTTACACAGAACTTCGTAAAAAATGACCAAAGAACTATACACGTACAAAATAAGGTACTAGATAAGACTATTCCTGAGATGTGCATGCATTTTAATTCTCACAAAAGATAATAGTTAACTGCACTGGTGACTGATGACCCTAAAATATACAAGGGACCAGCTGTAGTGCTGATAGCATAATTGGAATTACTAAGAATATCAAGGTACCTGTGGAGCTGGCTGCCGATAGGGGTAGAGTACTTACTACATCCATAGTACATCCTTGTCTTAAATACTGCATGCTAGTTATTCTGTCCTAAAAACAACCAAAAAATAGAAATCTAGATGAGGTAGTGTAGGGGATTGCCAGAGATGTGGAGCAGTTTCTGTTTTAAAACAGACTAAATAAGCTGGGACTCATCAGGTGAGAAAATGTTTCATGTTGTATTTACAGATAATGGATATCATATACCATTTTACCATCCATTGATCCAGTATCATAAAACTTATATATCATAACCAGAAGTATCATAACCATAAAACAGAGGTAATGGATAAGGAATAAAATCTTGAAAGTAAGGGAAAGGCTAATAAAGAATAATATATATTGTTTTTCTAGCTCAAGAACTAGAGGGCTTGGATGAAATAATGAGGTAGCAAATTTAAAACAAAAATCCAAAAATTATTTTTCATATAGTCCATAATTGAATTGTGGATCTGGCCGCTATGGGTGTTGCAAAGTCTGGAAACAGAAAAAGGGTCAGAAAGGAATTAGGCATTTTGATGTCTGATTGGTTATTCACTGGCTATTAAATATAAAGTAAGGACACTGCCTCCAGCTCTGTTATTGAACTGCTGGTAATCAGAAGTCTATAAAGGGTATGAATCAGTCTTGAAAGTGTCATGTTTCTTCTGCCTGCTTATATTCCTTTGTTGGCCATTTCTAGGACGAGCATATTGACATGGGTGGTATTTTGGTCTAATGTCAGATATCTATTCTTTAACATGTTTTGTTTATTGCTGTTTCAGGGACATGGGAAGTAAAATGGCAGGGACCTCTGAGGGGGTTGTAGTTACATGTTCCAGTTATATACTGGTTTGGTTTTGGTTTGTGTGTTATTCTGTTTTTTTTTTTTTTTTGTTTGTTTGGTTTGGTTTGGTTTTCCTCTTAGTCTTTTACAGATGATACATCCTTTCAGAGGTAGCCAGATTAAAAATACATCACAGGAAAAGCCAAACACCCTGATTTTTCAAGTGGTAGAAAATGTAGGGTTTATGTTTTCATAATTCATTAAATGAAAGCACTGTTAGAATTCTATGATTGAAGGACAGAGAGTAGTCATTGAGGACTTGGAAATGTGAAAATGCAATTTCCCCTTTTAGAACCTGTGCATCTAAGTTTAAAGCAAAATATTGCTAGGTTCATCCTTAACATTTGCTGTTACTGATTAAGTTGGGTTTATTTCTTTGAACTTTTTATGTTTGCTTAATAAAGCTTAGGTCCTGTCTAAATTCAGAACCTTTTAAATTATATGTACAATTCTTGAAATATATGGCTGTTATAAGCTGCACTAGATTTTAGCTATCTAATTCACTAGATCTTTCTTCTGACTTTTCAAATTATGGTTGACTTCCAAGCCAATAAAAAGAAGAGCACTGCAAAAAGTACTGTCAGAAAGGAGGAATATGAGGTTATTTTTTCCTGTTCATCATTGGTAAAAATGAGAGCAGATGAAACAGACACACTTTCAAATATATATTTCAGTGTTTTTCTTTTGATAATGAATGTTAAAAACTGACAAAGGCATTAGAAAGCATGAATAGGTCTTAGTCATACATTTATACCATTTCCATATAGAATCCATGGATTCTCAATGTCATTAAGTTGCAAAAACTCAGAATGGAGATTCTGGATTCTTCTATGTGATGAATGATATCTGTTCAACTTCCCATTAACATCACCATAGCTTCAGTAAACTAGGTAAATTTTAGTATTAGGACTCGAGACCTATTAAACTGGGCCGACTGAGGTTAAAAATCATGTCTTCAACTGGAAGTGAAAGCTGTTGTATACCTTACCTTCGTAACTCCATGTTGTTTTACTGTCACATTTTGTCTTCTGTGTATACCCTGAGTGAATAATTTGGGAGGTTCCTTTGAGTTTAAGCAGTGTTTCATTACCTTATTAATTTATGTCTGCATGAATTGTAATTAGCTGGTCATCAAAATTCTGCTCAGCCATACATTGATTATGTATATGCATATCTTCAGATTTTATTTGTAAAGTGATAATTTCTGGATTGAGAGCATACTGACACTTATGAGTAATCACTGGGCTCCAGTTCAGTACTCCATCTGCATTCAGCAAAACACTTAAGCATACGCTTAATTTTAACTTTATCTCAAATAAGTATGCAATTGCCTCCATCCAAATTCAGCATAGCATTTTAAGTATGTGCCTAACTTTAAGCATATCCTTAAATCCTACTAAAGCTAAAATCCAACACATCCTTAAGCGTCTTCATGAATATAGATAACTACTGAATGAGGTTTAATGAAATGAACTCTGTTGGCCATTAAATAACAAGAAATGTCTGGCCATGATTTCATTAATGTCCCACACGCAGAGAAAATATTGCGGAGAAACAAAGCAATCTATTTGTGCCTTGAAATTCTAAAAGCTAAGCTGTGTACTGTTGAAGATAAAGTATTTTATAAACTGGGGGGGGGTGTCTTCCTATCACTTAAAGATGTCTGTATCAGTTGGAAATCAGGACTTCATTCTTAGTGTTTTATTAAATTCAAAATGTTCCATAAAATTCTATTTCATGCTTTCAGCAAGCCATTTCATATAATGTATCTAAATCTGTTTAAATTAATTAAAATTATAAATGCTAATGAGAGTGCAACTGGTCACAGAAACAAAGAAAATGAGTAGTTAGTCAAGATGTTACAGTTGTTAGCATACTTTCTATGATTTTGTTGTATTTTCATTTCTGAAGTGTTTGATTCACATAACCACATAACCATTTTTTGTTTCAGGCCATTTTAACTTTTACTGCTTCCAACCTCTACAATCCTTCTTCACTATTTATGTGAAAAGCTCTTAGCACTTTTTTTTCTTCAGATCCTCTCCTATTGCAATTCATGAAGTCTTTTAACAGTAGGCTGTTAATCCTTTGCAGATCAATATGATTTCAGTGATAATCCTTTCATTTGTTGAATTTTTATGACATATAATCATTAAAGAATGTGCTTGACAGATTTTCCATTGAAGTAGTACAAAGCAGGTGATATGTCTTTAATGTATGTGGGTAGCACTTTATGTTGCTCATTTATAAAATTAAATCTGTGGGTGAAGCATATAAGTCTAGGGTTAGTTATTTGTCTTTTCCCTTTGGTATTAGAGTACAAATCTACCCAAGGAAAAAAATTATTCAGGAATTTGCAGACAAACCAGGATTAGAATATCTGTTTGAATACTCTTTTCACAACTCTACTACTACTTTTCATATGGAGTAAGGGTCAGCTTAGGTTCTGTCCTGAAACTGTAAAGCAACAAATTCATATATGAAGAAAAACAGGGTGTAATTTGACATGTGAAATTTACCTTCAGGTAGACCATAGGATGTAAATGATATACAGGAGTTATTTCAGCTCTATGTACAAGGCTAACTCTTGTCTTCATGTAAGTTAAGTGCAAGTTAAATGACTGAAATATTCTTCCCCAGATGGAACTGAAGTCTGTGATTATCTCACAATAAAGGCACACATAAATCTCTTGCCATAGGGTATTTTGTTTGCTGTTGATTCCCAGCTCACTGCCCATGCCTGTCCTCTTGATTCTTTACTGTCTTTTTTTTTTATTTTTCCTCTGATACTTCCTGTATGGGCTTACTCCTCATTTTTCTGTTCTTTTATGCACACTGTTGAAAAGATAGATAAGAAGGCACGGGTATTAAAATACAGTGGTACTGATTACATTACATGTTCTAGTTAAGATCTCAGAAGCAATATTTCAAAGTCAATATACAAACAATAGAAATTCTTTTAGCTAGAGCTCTGAAAAGCATTCAAAGTTCATTGAAACCTCTGTTTAAGCAAATATATAATAAGCATTGCCTATCTTATAGGCTTACTTTTTTGCTTTTTTATACTGGAAACTCATAGATACGTTAGACAGGAGGGAAAGGAAGCAGACACCACAACTCTTTAAGAAAATCAGGTCCTGAACTTGGCAAACCTTTAGCTGATTTTTTCACATATTTGCAGCTTTAAAATGATTTGGCCCTTGCCACAGCCAAAATAAGTGTCCTTTAATCACTTCCAACCTATTAACAGATGGGCAAACAGCTTTTATAAGTGGGGCATACAAAATACTCCAATATCAGCCAAAACTAATTAGTAGCATTATCTAAAATGAAATTTGTAAGTGATGGAATATATATTAATTCAGATAAACTGTTTGATAGAAATTCCTTTTCAAACATCATGCTTAGTATTTGTTCTGCTTTATTATGTTCTAAACACTTATTAAATAAAACTCACTTTTCTTTTTTTCCTTGCTAGCTATTTTCTTCTATTAAAACAACAAATTTTCCTGTAAAAGTAATCATTACAGACAGTGTAACTGGGAGAAATCACATTAAGCAAGAGGTAGTTTAGTGTATATTTTTTGTGGCTTATAAAAGATCAGTGTAACCTGAATACAATCTCAAATAAGTTAATCTTTAAGAACGGCACAATATATTGATATAAGACATTATTTATACAGCAGTGCTAGAGAATATTAAATGTATCTGTACACAGCACTATTAATCGGAATATGTAAATTGCATGAAATTAAATTGTGAATTTATAAAAAAAAATTGTCCCATGTATAATTCATTAGTAAGAGCCTTTCAGTGCATTACCATCAGATTTGCGGCATGAATTTGATTTTACAAAGACATCTGTAGTGCAGACAGCTGCTGTAACTAAGTGAAGATTTGATTGTACACTTGATTTTTCAAAAAGCCACTTGTCTATATCTTTCATGTCATTTTTTATCATAGAATCATAGAATCATAGAATAGTTAGGGTTGGAAAGGACCTTAAGACCATCTAGTTCCAACCCCCCTGCCATGGGCAGGGACGTCTCCCACTAAACCATGCCACTCAAGGCTCTGCCCAACCTAGCCTTGAACACTGCCAGTGATGGAGCATTCAGAACGTCCTGGGCCTAAGAAAGAATTTAATGGTTTCAAAATCACAGTTGTTCTGAAATACTCTTTCATATAAAAATAAATAAACAAATTTATTAAAGGTCAGGTTGGACAGGACTCTGAGCAATCTGATCTAATGGAAGGTATCCCTGCCTGTGACAAAGTGGCTGGAACTAGAGAACTTTAAGATCCCTTCCAACACAAACAGTCCTATGATTCATTTTAGGAAGAATTTCTCTCCTTCTGCCCAAGTGCTCCGCCTTCCCCCAATAACTTATGTCTACCTTAATTTACATAGTGATTTAGGGAAGTTGCTGGAAAAGTCTAACTGTACCTGGACTCTGACAGAAATGTGGGGATAAAAAAAAAGAAAGTTGAGAAAAAATTTCAAACTTTTCTTCCTGTAAGTTAGCACATTGGGAGCTGCTTTCTCAAGCAACTTAAGCAATTGTCTGTGATAAACTTTTTCTCAAAATCTAAAAAAGAAATAATCTACAGAGATACTGTGTATATTCTATATGCTCATGTATCTAATAAATGAGGTGATTCTCTTCTTGTCCATCTCACATAATGTTCCTTGGTCTTCAAAGGTGGTAGATTTGATCAGTCCAGCTATGTAACCTTTGGCACATTCTCATGTCTCCAAGTAGATAGGCATAGCTGGCAAACTGGCCAGATCTACCTAGAAACATATTGGTAAGTCCACTCGGGGTATCTCTCTGCAACCTATGAAACTGTAATTTCTTTGAAACCTTATGAGCGAATTAAAATGCTGCTGTTCTCTGATAGAATCTCTGTGAAAAGTAATAAATATACAGCCTCTTCTGGTATGGAACTGAATTAAGCTGGTAGAGGGTTCATTGCTTTGTTCAGCAGGAAAGGTTAGAAGGTGCATCGAGTTATAAGTGAGTGGTGAAATTATGGTTCCATGCTGTGAGGTTATATGAAATACCTGAAAAATTTTTTAGACAGTAGAGATCAAGATTGGTGGAAGAGATTTGTGGCATAAAGTGGAATGATGAATAAGTGAAAATGATATTTTTTAAATATAAGAAGATGGTCTGATAAAAAATCCTGCAGGT
This sequence comes from Forpus xanthops, assembly GCA_032466535.1. Classification (NCBI taxonomy): domain Eukaryota; kingdom Metazoa; phylum Chordata; class Aves; order Psittaciformes; family Psittacidae; genus Forpus; species Forpus xanthops. The sequence goes on along the minus strand of JASSUY010014448.1, from coordinate 12,273 downwards.
TCTTGATTAAGGGGACAAAGTGCTACAGGATACCAGAAAATAATCAGAATTAATAATCTCAGTTATTTTGTTTAAGAATCCCCAATATATTATAACCTCAAAACCAACCAAACAAAAACAGGATAAAAAAAAAAAAAAAAAGAAAAAGATCTGAGAAATAATCATCTTGATTTTTCAAGCATTTTATCTGACTAGCACCTTGCTTAATTAAGATCAAGTATCAAAAAACATTTTCCCCTTAATTCAATGATATTTTGAGCAGATTGGTTTAGTCTTGGCACAATCTGAATATGGTAAGTAAAATTATAACTGACTTTACAGCAAACAGGTACTTATGACCTGAACTATACAATTACTATTTCTATTCTCAATTGTACATTCAGAGAAAAAGAAAGCTCTAAATATGGTGGATGAAAAATACTGAGCTACATTTTAAATTTCTGCCAGTTACACTGCTTGAAATGCAAAATCTAGCATTTTGATTATTCATCATATAGATTTTGATCATTTCCTCAGCATGGAACATAGTGAAGTAATCATATAGGAGAACTGGAAAGATGCAACTTTGGAGAGTTCCTTTCTGCTCATCTGTGTTATGACCAAGTTGAGAGCTGTCAGGGGTTTAAAATTACTTTCAGTAATCTTACTGTAGCAAATACATGTACAACAATTCAGGTTTTGAATATCTTGGCTTTTGTGGTATTTATGCTATCGTTTTTTTACAGGAAAATCCAATACAGTATTTCCAGGTGTGTTCTTCTGAAAAGGATTGGTTTCAATACATTTCTATTTCGATACAATTCTTGTAAAATCTTTTTTCTTTTTTTGGGGGGTAAGGTGGAATTTTATGGCAACTCTAATGAGTACACATTAAGAAAATCAATAGAAGTTAGTATTCAGAGAGAAGACACTTAAAGGTTTCAATGTGTTTACCTGCTATAGTTCGTATTACCAGTTCAATTGTGGGAGTTGCTAGGCAAGTTATGTTTTTTAGTCTTACTCAAATTATTTTTTTAAAAATAGTGTATTTTTACACAAAATATGAATTTCTGTGTTCTTAATTTTGTAAAAAACCTGTACAGTTGAATAGGAATCTAAAATGTTTGCAATGTTGAAAATAATAACTTAATCCTTACAGTTTACAAAGCCACAGGCATTGTGTAGATCTATGCAGCTGCAGCAGAAGAGTTGGCAAGCAGATTTGGATGCTAATTCTGTAATTGTAGATGGTAGATGACCAACAGTTCTTTTTCAGTCTTTTCAAGCTATTCATGTAAATGAAAGGATTCTACATGATTCTGTAATTATTTTAGGTGCATATTATAATTTGTTTTCTGGAATTTTGATATGCAGTTCAAGCATTTGTCCACCAAACTGAAAAACTAATATTCTGTACATTGATTCCTAGTGACAAAAACTTTAACCTTCAAACTCAGAATAAAAATATAACTCACCTAGAAGTCTGAAGCTTCTTGTGATTGTAGAAACCATCCTAATGGTAGAAGAGTATTTAAAGCAATCATTTGCATTCAAAGATATGTAAGAGGGTGACTTGAACACAGGGCACTCATGAGAGTAAAGATTAAGGTAATGTCTTGAATGCTTAATTCATGTACCACTTATATTCCAGTAGTGTAAGAATTCTTTATTATTACTATTTTCTATAAATATTTCTTTACAGAGAGGATAACCAGGCACTGGAACAGGCTTCCCAAGGAAGTGGTGGGATCACCATTCCTGGATGTGTTAAAAAAGTGGTAGATGAGACCATCAGAGATACGGCTTACTGATAGCCTTGGAAGTCCTGGAGTAATCATTGGACATGATCTTAAAGGTCTTTTCCAACCTAGTTGATTCTGTGTTTCTAATTCTATGCTCAGCTAGTCTATCTGTTATGGCTATTCTGCACCTTCAAGGTTAGAGAGAATTCATTGATAGTGAGTGCTCTGCTGGGATCTATTTGCATCATTTGACTTCAAGAAAGCTCTCTATTAGTTTCTAGAAGAGAATGGCCTGTGTGACATTCAATCCTTCTGCCTTCAGAGAGTCTTGATGTATATGCATATTGTACTGTCAATCCTGGGGCTTGCAGTTTTTCAGGTAGAGAAACAGACTGTAACTAACAGATTGTTTATTGCACTCTTCTCCCACTCTGTTTTAAGCTTCAATTACTGAAAAAAAAAAAAAAAAACAAAAAAAAAAAACATGGACTGTATAGTATAATTACTGCTTTTCATGTTCGTCATCTAGTATTGCTAAATGAAATGCCAGTTCCTGAGAAATGGCATACTAGAATGCTCTAATACATATTGTCTTCTATCTCAGAGTTCATACGAATTTAAAAGAGCTTTTGCACATTGCAGGTTGAGTGTTAATAGAGGCTGCATAACTTCAGTAAATATTTAATATTTTTTTGGTGATGTCTAAGCCTCCTATCTAAAAAGTATACCATAAGGAAACTTGGATGCAATTCAACTAAGTGAGTCAAGTAGGAACTAAGTCATCCATTAAATAATCTATTTTATTAGTTTTCCAGAATACTAAAATAGAGTAGTAAAAATCAAGTCATATTATCTGGTAATCATCAACCATTACAAAATATTCATTCTCTTTATACACCAGAAGAGAGGGAGTTTTTGTCACTCATATAATTAATGATGAGGTGGGTCAACTTTTCTTTATATCTACTCCTGGGCTGTAGAAAATAAATACATATTTTTCCTCCCAAGGAAATTTTTTAAATCAAAAAAATTAATGATGAACACAGAATTTCTTCCCTTGTCAAGTTTCACTGCTCCGCTTTTCCTCCACTGAGATGCAGAACCCTGTCTTTCACCCAGGATTCTGATGATATGCAGATAATATTTCACTGAGTTCCTGATCTACTGTTATAATTTGTGATAAAATGTGTTTATTCCAAAATAATTTTATCCCATCACTTTTGGGAAGGATAATCTCTTATCAGCACTATAGACTAATTGCTTCTATGTATATGTCTGTATGAGTTTACGGCAATGGAATATGTTCATGCTTTTTTTTAAGAATTTCTCACAACTCTTAGTTCCACCTCCTCATTTGTTTATTTAGACATCTTCTGCTTGTTTTTTATAGTCGTGAAAGTGAAATATATTTGTAATTACAGTCTACAAGTCAGTCATGGACCATCCGTACCAGCAGTTGCAATGTACTACTGTAAAACGATAGCCTGCATCTCTCTACACCACGTTGGTATTTTGAATTAGAGGACCAGATGGACAAGACAAAACATAAGTAGTCCCATTTTTTAATAAAATTATCCTTTATTTTAATTTCATTGATCTCTGTATTCTTAAGAGATATTCCATGTCTGGGACACAATTATTTAAAAATCTATGGTACAAGGAAGATTTCGTGTCTCCATATGCACAGCTGCATTTCTAAGATGTCATTCTGCAACTGTAGAACTATAGGATTTAGCTTGAAGAAAGAGATTCTCCTGGTCACTTGATAAGGAGATTAGTTAATTTGCTAACTGTTAAATGATTGGCAGTGTTACAAACTGTGAGGAAGAGAAGATTTGTAATGAGATAGTAGGTGACAGAATGCAAAACTGAGTATCATCACAATTTTCTTAGCACTTCATTGTTTTCATTCACTTTTGACAAGATTTTTTTTTTCTAGTATTATTGTCCTATTGCATTTTTGTGTTATTGTTTGGAAAATGAATAACACTTAAATATCTCTCATAAAGAAATAAATACCATCAACTGTTAGACTCTTTAAAAAGGATCCCTCTGCAGATTTTGTTGTTTTGTTTTTTTTTTTGAGCAATCCACATATTGTCCGTTATTTTATTCATGAAACTACTTTTCCACACCTGCTTTTGTTTCCCCTTTTTCCTAATCAGTTTGATGTCTCACTGTACAGCTAAGCAAGAGCTGTAGATAGATATTCATCTATATGGTAGAAAATTCGTAGACACACGCAATAGAATTAACAGCAATGGTCAGTAGAAGCATAAATGGCAATATTTTGAAGGCATAATCCAGGAAGCAATGACAAAAAGGCTATTTCTCCTGATACATAAACACAGCAATGTTGAAAGAAGAGTAAAATAGTTGGCTAACACCAAAACTACCTGATCCTTACCTCCAGATGCTCTACTTGCTCCCTTCTGCTTTCTTCTGAATGTTTCTATTTATGTAGTCCTTATCACCCCAGGATTATATCAAGATATTAAGGAAATAAAAACTAGTTTAGACTGCAAAATTTAATCTGAAGTTCCTTTTTTTTTCTGATCCAGTGCCTTTCAAAATTTTTTTCCAGAGTAAGATGTGGCTGTCTCATCACAGAGAGTATTTGAGATTAGATGAGTGTGTACACTAGAAAATAGATTTCCTCGTGGAAAAAAGCTTAGAAAAGAGGCTTAATATGAGTTTTCAACCATGCATCAAAATGTGATACTGCAAGTTGGACTTATGTCACTATTTTTTTAAATTTTTCTTTTTCTTTTGAAATAGACATTAACATTGAAAAGAAAAAATATATTACCCACTAAATACTGGAATTAGACTCTAATTGATTCTTCTGCCTATTGAGCTTAGTATGTATTAATTGCTTACATCTTGATTCCCATTTCCATTCAGTCCTTTAATTCTGAAGTCAGAAAGCTTTATAGCTTGGAAAAAAGTAGGAGGATTGTAATACCTAATTTGAACATATTCAGTGGGTAGGCTTTGAGTCCCCTCTGACTTCCTTGCTGATGCAAATCATATAATCTGAAGATTTATGGCATAGTTTCAGTTTTGACTTCTAAATTCTAAATTTCTAAATAATCAGATCTTACATTCCAAACATCGCATAAGAAAAAAAAAGTATATAGATAAAATTTGATTTTCCCCATGTGTTAGGGAAAAAAAAATAATCAAGGCAATCAATTAATTCCTAAAACATAACCCATAACATAACTCCTAAAAAGGTGCATTCTTATCACAGGCTGCATATCTCATTACCAACTGTCTAATGATGGCTGACTGAAAAGTTTTTATTACTCTTCATACTGTAATGGAATGCTGGTTGATGGTTAAACCACTGAAGATTTAATAAAAAATCTTAAATTTATACCTTCAAAGTTTCTTTGTTTATAGATGTGGTAAGATGTAGTCTTTTTTTTTTGTTTTTTTTTTATCTTTATATTTTTTAAAAGGTTAGGATGTAAAGTCTGCCTTATAAGGCAAATGTATTTTTCTGAAAAGTTAAATTCACATTAATTTGCCCTAATTTGAAGAAGTAAAATTGTAACTGGTTAAACCCTTCAAATCACTCTAGAGTCTCATTTCCCTTCTGGCTTTTTCTTTTTCCCAGGTCAGTCAGTAGAGGAATCTGTAATGCTCTGCTCTCAGTGTAAAGCAGCAGCAGCAGCCCCTCGGTGAGACTTACGGAGAAAGCCTCTTCAGGCACCTCACAAGTTGAGATGGGAGATGCCACTTGTAGTTTATCCTCTAGCACTTTGGTAGCATGCTCCTAGTTTCTACTGACATATGTAGGTGCTATGAACCAAAGCTGGTTTAGACATGAATTTATATTACCTCTGTGGCTTTCTAACTTTGACAGTCATCACAACTGGCTGATTCTTGCAAACAGTGATCTTCTTTGGAGGTTACAGTTCATTTATACATAAAAGCAATTTGAAATAACTCTTTTAACATGTAGCTTTATTTAGCAAGAGAGCCCCCTGTTTAATTGATGCTGTTGGTTCATTAATAACTAACACGGGGTTTCTTTTTATAATAATTTTTCATATATGTTCTTCCATATATGTAGCTCTGTTCAAGCTGCATCTTTGAGAATATGGTCTCTTTTGAGTGGCAGACCAAGCTTCATACTTGCACATTATCTGCTTCTCAGTTTCGGCTCCTAGTAAATGCAATTAATTTATCATGGAAAGTCATATATTATATGTCATTTAGGTCACATTCCTAAGACAGTGTGAATAAGACCAGGTATTTTTAGTCGTTTGCTCCATCCCCATCACTATGGTAACAGGAGATCTGTGTCTGTGAGACAGATTTCTGTTTTATATCCTAGATTTGGGAGACTGTTGCTACTTTTCACTGTGTGTGAACACAGACTAGGGAAGGTTCAAGCTTCCCTACTCATTATTTAATTTATTTTGAGTCTCTTAGCTATGAAGTGTTATCAAAGCTTGTTCAGTCATTTGAGGCAGCGTGTAGGCTTCTTACTCGTTTTGAGTTCAAAACTCTCCCAAATTATGAATGTATAAATGATGAATAATTTCTGAAATGTGGAGATGTGCGTGCATCTAAAGGGCACCCATAAAATGATTTTTAACAGGGACGTATTTTGAATAAATGGCACTTATCTGCAAAGTGCCTTCTCTTTTTCACTTTTATAATACAAATGCCATTATTTCTGAAGATAAATTATTAAGAGTATAACGTGGCTAAATAGCCTGGGAGAGATGTTGCAACTGGTTGAATATTTTGAATTGCTGAACACTGATTTGATGTAACTGTCTTCTGTGCCAGTGCAAAATACCTCATACTATCAGAATACCTATGCTAGAATGGAAAGATAAGGGAAGAGGGGAATATGTGTCTGAGCAGAATCTATACTGATCCTGTATGGCCATGTGACTGCTTAAAGTTAAAACAAGAAAAGCGACCCTGACCTTGTGGGTCTGAGCACAGGGATAAAACAAGATTCAGATTTTCTCATGAAAACTTTTCCATTTCATACTGTTACTGTTGTCTTTTTTTTTTTTTTTTCCTTTTTAATGACTCTTAACATTGCTGAAAACTGGGGCCTGTGAAAATAAATGTCACTTTTCCATTTTCAGTAATGAAATTATAAGTACGGTCTTTGGTAACAAGAGTTCATGCAGGCAAACCTTGAAAACTTTTTATTTTGCATGTTCCCTTGAGAGTTTTAGTTACATCAATCATACATAACCACAAATCTGATTTGTATGGGATCATCTTATTTGATGAAAAGGTTAGACTCTGAAGATAAGATGTAAAATTATTAGAATAAAACAAGAATATTTGTGGAAAATGCTAATATTCATCATCATACAACAGAGAGCTTGCTGTCAAAATAAGAATGAAAGAAGGCTGGCTGTTAAAAATACCTACAAAATATAAGTTAGAAATATTACGTAGCATAGAAAAAAATACGGAATATATGGAAGGCTACTAGACACTGTTTTGAGTCTTTCTGTTTATGCAAGCAAAGCTAATGCAATCATTTGACCAAACAAGCCTGTAATGTACTGTCAGGGATTAAAGACAGCATTGGTACCTAGAGTGGACTGGAGTGCTGAATGGAGGCTTACACGGAAAAAAACCCAATATGTTTATGATTTCCTTTTAAAATCTGCTGTTTAACTTCTGGAGAACAAGGGATCTTCCGCTAGGTCAAGTTAATTTAACCACAGATGATTCTCTAGATGTAACTATATTTATCTTGTTCCCCACAGTGTGAGGAAATATAAGTGACTGTGTTACTAGCTAACACATTGCTCATTGAAGACTTAGTTAGGAACTCACTAGAAATAATTGAATGGGTTTTTTTTCAGTGGTGAGGTTTAGCTCCTTTTTTTCAAGAAAAAAACAATTAAAATTAGGGTAGTACTACAGTGAGTTTTAGATTTCATATGCAAGTATTAATGCTATTTCATTATATTTCAAACCAATGGCAGTGCTGCTACTTCATTCTGTTACTGAAAAATGGAATGTCATATGCTATGCAGTCAGGAGAAACCTCAGTGCAACACTTTGTATTTTGAATAAAATAGGAAAAACAGAGGTAATGAACCAATGAATCTTGGCCATATGCGTTGAACCAGCAATTGAAATTATACCAAAATGTTATGAGAAAATTGTCTTTAAATGTTCTTCAGAAAGTATTGTAGACTATGTTTAAATATACTTGTATTTTCTGTGATGATTCTGAGTGCTGCAGGTTCTATTCAGGTTAATATTTACATGAGTTCAGAGGAACTGTGCACGCATGTATGTTAGATATTGGGTTTGCTGGTTATTTGATTCTAGATTTGCTGAGGACTCCAGCAGTAATATCTTGTAATTTAATGTATTCTATCATCACCGGAATTATTACTAGTAATACTGGTTGAGGCTGGGTTAAGTAAATAGTTGTGAACTGATCCTGGTATCTGCTGTTAAGACAAACTGTTCAAATTTGCAGCATCCTGATTATTGGAGTATTTTCAAATAAAATGTAAACACAGTAAGAATTTTCTCTTCAATTGGACCTTCTGAGCTGCCCCTACTAAAAACCAGATTTTTCCATCTTCATATTTATGATCTTGATAACTAGTCTTGTATTTATACAAAATATACAGTGCTTAGGTTAAGGTTACTAAATACCACATATCCTACTTGAATTTGAATCATTGCCTATAAGGCATCTCAATTTATATCCGCCTTGCCTCATTGCTGATGGATCTAAATTTTCAGGGAGACAGTAAACCATCCCTTCATTTAAGTATGGAAGTGTCCAGAATTTTCGTTATTTAAACTTTCATATGTGTGTAGAAGGTGAGGGGCTTTTTTTCAGAAGCTTTTAGGTTGCAGTCTAATCTGGCTTGATTTGAAATGATAAATGATAGTGAAAAACAATGAACTCTAACAAACATGTCAAAGAAATTTGTCTTCATTAAAGTCATTGCCAATTTCCTTTCAAGCTGTGGACAGGGAGGGGAGATGCAGAAGGTCCCTGGGATGTGCTTCCTTGCATGAAGCCAAAAGAGGGTAGAAGAACAGTCCCACACAACCTGGGGTTCAGAGCTTGACTCAGACTGAACCTCCCTTATTTTTCAGGCTTACTGGGCTGTTCCATGATAACTGGTCCCTGTTACTAGGGCTTTTGGAAAGCTCTTAAGTTTTTGGAGGGTCAGCTCAAAAATGGTGCTGCCTGACTAAAACTTTCCCCAATGTACCCCGCGGTTATTTTCTTCCTCAATTCTCCCTTACTGGGTTTCATATTTGTGACATGTTTAGCATAAATTTTTAAATATAAACAACAGTAATAGCAATTACTGTTGCAGTCATGCCAGAAAAGCCTTATTTATAGAGCAAGGCCCTTCTGTGTTGAATATCCTGCACATTCCGAAGAAAAAATATGCTTTCTGCTTCACTGATGGGAAATTGCCTCCTAAACCCGTTTATTTTTCATTAAATAAAATCTTACAGGAAGCTGAGAATCATATAATAGGAAGGTGTAATAGCTCTCACACATCTGGCAGAACACAGTACTCCAGAGTTTCTTTCATTGTACTGTTGGTTTAATAATCTCCATACCTGTGTAGTCATGAGCTCTGAGGCATATGTAGGCTATCAGTATAATCATTTAAGCCAAATATAACATCAAGAAATTCGAATTGCACTGTGGAAGAACTCTACAAGAGTGTTAGTGATCATGACTAGATGCGTTAATAAAATGTCTTAATAGAGCAGTTACAACTCTTTGCATTTCCCACATAACTTGCTGGATCAAGGCTAAATGAAGATCTGATCTAATGATCTCTTCAGGTCTTGCAGACTGTATGTCATTTACTATCAGCTGTAGCAAAAGGAAAATAAAGCGTAGTATACCCCTCTCCCTGATTGCTGATTCTCTTCACAAAGAATTATAGATTAATATGAGTTTAAAAGGTTAAAAAACTCCCACAACATTCAGTGTGTTTCTCAACAAACATGCAAGGATCCCTGCTGGACCGAAAAGTTATGTAGTCAGTATTTGTCTGTAAGCATCCTTTCTAACCTACCACACATATACAAACAAAACTCTGTGTTTCTCTTTTAATTTTTTTCCTTTTAAAGGAAGGTAAATCCAGTACTTAAGAACTTCATTTGCTTGCGCGTTTTGCTGTTAGCATATTATCAGTTTGCTCCTTTTAGGGTTGACAAATCAGAGCAGGAAATTCAATTTGGCTTACCTACATAGCTCAGAGTACCCTAGGCCAGCCACCAAACTTGTTTTAACATGGCTAAAATGTTAGGGTTTTGACATTAATAATAATGCAAAACCTCTTTATAGATTTATTAAGCTGTTTTGATGATAATATTATAAAAATGATAAAAAATAATAATAAAGACCTAAAATAATAAGTTTGAGACCTAAAAAAAGTTTACACCTGAAGCAAAAAATGTCCGATTTAGTTGATGAAGAGAGTTTCTGCAAGTCTGTACATTTTGCATCACATTTAGAATTATTCTAAAAACCTACTTTGAAACAGCATATGACTATCTGAGAAGTGAATTTGCTCCTTAAAATTCTCCCCTGGTACAGTGTTTGCAGAATAGTTGACAACAGTTAAACTAGTACTATGCTGACACTGCTGCCTGTCATCCAGGCTGATACTGTCTTATTTATATTCTCCTGTCTTGTCTTTTCTTATACCTAAGCTATAAAATCTTGGACTACTTTTTTGTTCCGTGTTAAATCTGGCACTGAGGGTCTTGTTCTGTGCCTAGGGTTCCTGAGCACTATCCTAATACTAACTGATTGTGCAAATGATGAACTGTCAAATTTGCTTTAAAGAAAGTTGGGGAATTTTTAAATTTAAATGATGGAACTTAACTACACCCATACAGACAGAGCACGAGTCCTTATGTTTGACTAGTTTTCTGTTGTCAGCTGTGACTCTCTACCTCCAAATACAATAACTCAGTGAATCCAGTGGCAGGTTATGAGTGGAAGTATCACATGATTATGATACTTATCCATTAGTACATGGCCAGTGTGGAACACAGAGCAGTATTTATGCTAGTCTGACTTCTTCTGGGACCAGCTGGCTGAAGATTAAGGAGAAAAAGAACCTTCCCTGGGCCAGCATTTCTCATTGCAAGTACCAATCTCAAATCTGTGGGATGTAACCTCTTGACTGAAACATATTTTTTTTTCCCCTGATTTCTCTAATGACCCCATTTAGGAACATTGCAATAGAGTGGCTTGATCAAGTTGCCTATCTTCTCTCTTAGCTCTTTGGCTTATATCTTCCCCGCAAGAACAATTTCATCACACCACATACTTTTCCACCTGGAAATTTGTGTTTTCATTAGTGTCACTATCAGGAATTTATATTTCTATATAAAAATAGTGTCTCAGTTTGCTTATGCATTTCATGCAATATTATAAAGTGCAATAAATTCTCTTGATAGAACACACATTTGAAAGCCTTTTCAAATTAGCAAATTAGCTTGTGTGCCATACTGAAATGGTTAACGGCTGCAATACGGTTATGTCTATTCTGAATTTGCAGACTCTGTATCTAGGAGATTTTCCAAATCACCAATTGGTGCATGTAAGCACTTCCTTTTTCATTATTATGGACAAACATGAAAGAATTGTAGCTGTGTGCACTCACTGATTTGTCTTTAGCTTTTCCTCATCTGTTTCTGACCTCAGGTTTTCTCTTTGCAATGGCTAGATCATTATTTACTTGTTGAAATTTCTGACTATTGGTGTGTTAGTACCCAGATGTAATGAAAAATGAAGCACCTTCCATTAAGAGAACTCATCAAGTTCACTTGTATCTTAATGTCATTAGCTCTTTAAACTTTTTCATGCAGAATTTGACTTGAGTTTCTTAACTGAAGGAGCTGCTCTTGAAGGCCCACCAATACCAGTGGAGTAGGTTCATCAACTCATATCCTTGTATGCCAGTGTATTTGCTAAAGCATTTCAGGATGACATTTGCTCATTTTGCAATTGATATCTGCCATTCTGTTTGTACTCTTCTCCAGCACGTCTCTATGGATGCCTAGAAAACTTCCTTCATTTATAAGCATTGGATTATTTCTTTCTCAGTTTACTACTTTGCACTTTATTGAATTTTATCTTTTTGACTCTGAGCCATTTCTCCAATTTATCAAGATCATTTTTAGTTTGCCTGCTCTCTTGTAAAGTGATTGTAACTGGCTCCTGCACAGCGTCATCTACAAGCTTTATAAGTGTCTTCTCTATCCCATTATCTTCATAGTAATTAATATAAATATGGAGTAGAATCAGACTCTGGAGAAACCTCTCTAAGACCTCACATTATACTTCTCAGTTTTGACAGAAAAGTATTTATCATAGAATTATTGAATACTTAGGGTTGGAAAGGACCTTAAGATCATCTAGTTCCAACCCCCCTGCCATGGGCAGGGACACCTCACTCTAAACCATGTCGCCCAAGGCTCTGTCCAACCTGGCCTTGAACACCACCAGTGATGGAGCATTCACAACTTCCCTGGGCAACCCATTCCA
>JASSUY010014447.1:0-57279 GCA_032466535.1 Forpus xanthops | reverse complement strand
CTTGGTGTCATTGGCAAACTTGCTGAGGGTGCACTCAATCCCACTGTCCATGTCACTGACAAAGATATTGAACAAGAACGGTCCCAACACCGATCCTGAGGGACACCACTCGTTACGGGTCTCCAGCTGGACATTGAGCCATTGAGCACAACTCTTTGCATGCGGCCATCCAGCCAGCTCTTTATCCACCAAGTGGTCCACCTATTAAATTGATGACTCCCCAACTTAGAGACGAGAATGTCATGTGAGACAGTGTCAGATCTCTTTTGAGCAGAGAGACTGCAGAACTGCATTTCACGATGAAAGCACCTCAGCTAGACACTTCTGCCTGGGCCTGAAACCAAAAGATCTCATTCTGTAAGCCTGCAATTCATTGCTGGAGAGATAACAGAAGACTGATCAAGAAATTTAAAAGGTCACCTAATGTAATAGGGATTTCAAGCTCATCTCCATTCGAGGTTTTGAGGACTTGATATGTTTAAACGCCCACTTAAGAAATCCTGAGGAAGTTATAAAATTCATTACATCTTTCAGAAAAACATTTTAAAAAGAAGGACTTGTTCAAAAGTGGGAAGGATGGAACACAATTTTGAAAGCAAGCAGTAATGGCTTGATTTGAAAAAGAAGGTGAATAACTAAAACGCCTTTTAACATAATGCCACTTTTTTCCCCCTCTTAGAATCACTGTATGCTGCCCAAGCACAGATACCAGATTTAATGTTCAAAAGATTTTTAACATATTCTAGATGGAAAACACCCTTTTGCTTAAAAGAGCAGAGATACCAGTTTGAGATTTCAGTTCAAACCCTGTATTTATCAAAATCCCACAAAATCCCTCCATATTTTTAAGACACACATGTACATTTTTTGAATGCCCACTTCACATTTCTCTCTGACAAAGGCAGTGGATAATAACATGATCAAACCAGAACAGTCCAGTGAAACAGAATGGCAGCATTCTTTCTGCAGACTTAGGAAAACAACAGGACCAGCCCGATCATTTGCTTTACTATTGCTTTATTAATCAATAAAAACGGATTACTTAAACATTGCCATAGAGTGTGTATCCTTAAAAGGACACCACCTTTCAAATATAAACAAGTTTTTCCTGGTTTTCTACAAGGCAAGAAAACTGCACGCTATTAGGTGTCTAATCCTCCCATCTGCTGTTTCCTTAGAAAAATATTTACTTCTTAACATCTGTACTGCATTTCCACAGTTCAAACACACACAGCTCCTGCAATGCACATAGTATTTAGCAAATTTTTAACTAAGTTTTCTTAGCAATTGTACAGTTTTCCCTTGACAAGGAGAAGATCAGACTTTTTCAGAAGGATTACCTCTGCTTAACTCATTTCAAGCAGCTCTTGAATAAAATAGTTCATTAGTTCAAGAAAAGGAAAAACTCTAGGGAACTGCTGGGGAAGGAAGAGAAAAGCACAGTGCCACAGTAATTAGGTTTTCAGATTGTTCCTTATCCTCTAGAATGCAGGTACCCATACACATGTCCCTCTTCCCCTTAGGTAAAGCATTTAGGAGAGCTCATTACACATTTTTTCCTGGGAGTTGGTGTTCAAGAGATTAAAGTTGTAACCAGGCCACCATTTCCCAGAAAGATATTAAAAGATACCACCTCCTCACAGCACATTTCTACTGATAACCCGTGGTGAAAGGGCAGCTCTCTTCCCTTTCCAACCATTTAAACACCTTAGTTGCAGACTTCCTCAAAATTCAGTTTCCTGACCCTTTTTAGGCTCTCATCACTGATGCTGGAAAAACAAAGGATCTCTGCTCACCAGGAATCACTGCCCAGGCATACGGGCAGCCTGGGGGCAGCAGAGCACACTGACCTTCCTAGGACTGTGGAAAAAATTGGCCAGGAACAAGGGTGGGAAGTGGGGAAAATTGGAGGGGATTGCAATTCTTCACTAGCAGTTGTTGGCCAGAGGAATACCTCTTTTGATCTAGACCTACTGCAGTAGAGTTCAGGGCATCACAGGGCCATACTAATTCACAGGAGGCCAGTTCATCAGCAGGACTGACAGCACCACAAAGTTTCTTTGTGGCTTTATACCACGTAGCTCTCAGGGAGTGTGGTTGACAGCAGCACAGCCTTCACACTCTACTCCAGTTGTTCTTTCTGTCTGCTCCACAAGTAAACCAAAAGCATTCAGGTAGTCCCGAGGTCTCCAGATTGACTAAACTGCCAACTAAGATGCCAATGAATAAAGTTCTGATGATACTTCTCTGTGATTTGTCACCCTCTCATTTCAAACGGGCTTGAGACCACCAAGAGATAGCTGATCATCATCACAAACACCCTCAGATCACTACTTGCCTAGCATGGATCAGTGACTTTGAATTATATATTCACACCAGACAGAATGACTGGAAAAATCAGGGAATGCCAAAAGAATGTGGTTTAGCCTCTACGAACTCTCAAATCCTCCTTGTTAAAGGTTACATATTTTGAAAATTAGGTTTTTCAACCTATTGCAGTTTTCCAAAAATAATGTTTTGCACTGTCCTGAAATTGCTACATTTCAACTGTTATTACTATGTATTACAAATTAAATTCTGGCTTTTCATCTACTGAGGGGGCTTTCAACCCACAGCTTTAGAAAAGAGTCTCAATTCTGAGCACCACGAATGACTCTTCACCTAGATACCATCATTTAAAACAGACTGGTAGGTTAAGAACTGAGCTATAACGTGACAGAAAAACAACTCTTACATGAATAATGATTTGCATATCAGATTATTAAATGAAAATCTATCAAACTATCATTTATTGAAGTAAACAGTGTATCTGCCCTGTTTTTGGAAACATTTTGCCTCAGGGAAAAATTTAAACCTGGGCAGATAATCAGTGTAAGGTATTTGAACACTGAAATCCTGCTGGAGTCTTCAAAGTAGGTGTTAAGTGATGCATTAAATTTGCGCTGCTTCTTCAGAGCAGGGTGAATTTGCTCTTCTGTAAACAGTGGGAAAAGCATTTTACAATAATTGGAATCCATGAATAAATATAATATATTAAAATTTCTAAAGTTCAACCACTAAATGTTTTTGTACATAAGCCAAATGAGTGGAATATCCAGGGCTGAAATTATTTGACTGACCACAGAAAGATAGTATATAATTAAAATGACATCTGCAGCACTATCCGATGGGATGAGAGAAAGTGACATCACAGATCCCATACAAGCTGCAAGCATATTATTAGATCTAAACCTGGCTGTAAAATTACTATCTGCCCATGGGATTATCTTTAGGCATTCAGAAGCATTGTTTCACTTACTGATAGAACAGGGATGATAACAGGCTGACTTTGCTTGTCACATTGTTTTTTGGCCTTTCTTTATTCTTTGCTCATGTTAGCTGCAGATGAGAGGAAGACAAGCTTCAGCTGAATCACTTTTCCTGGAGCTTTACATTGTTCTACAGCTTGCTCCAAAGGCTTTTTTTCTTTTTTTTTTTTTTTCTCCCCAAAAGCATTTTTAATGGTGATAAAATCAATGAGGAGTAAACAGTGCAGACAATGTAACATCTAGGAATGTGGCAAACTCATGACTACCCAATGGCCTAATGCAGCACAGGAAAACCAAAAGACATTACTCATAGCTACAGCTACTAGCACAAATGATCAGTAGCTACCAGTTATATCTCGGCCTCATTAAAATTCCATGCCAAAACTCTGACTGACTTCAGTGGGTACGTTTCATCATTTGAGACCTAGGACCCAGCCCATAAATGCATGGCTATCTGGGACACCTAATCTCTACAAATTACATTTCTGCATTAAATTGGACACAGCTGTATTTTGATCTGTTTCACACACCATTTTTAAGTTCCTGGCAAATTATTAAGTTGCGTATACTTGTAACACAACTTGTGTGCCACCAAACAACTTCAAATACTCAAAATTCTAAGTGCATGGTACAAGAAAGGCAGTGAAAAAGGGGGGAAAAAGGAAGTTCCAAACTTTCCAGTTGATTTTGAAAGCCATGTTAATGATCCTGAACTGCAAAAGGGATTTAATATGCTCTCAGAAATCTAGTCCTAAGTGTTTAACTCACAATGTTTGAAATAGCTCCCATATGCCAATTTTGCAGACTAGGCAGAAGTCCAGGAGCAGGCGGGACCACAGCCAGCCTGCAAAACTTGTGCACACACTGTTAAGCAAACATGAACCTTGTACTTTCCTCCACACTGCCCTGATAATGGGTAGCTATGGCCATGTGTTATCTCTTACAGCACCTCCCAACTTCCTTTCCAATATAACCTTAAACCTCTGCTCCATCGACCACTGAAACCTGCAAACAGGCTGCATATGCAGAGAATGCTGCCTCTTATACTACAATCATGCTTTTCTTTGTGTTTTCCCTAACCATACCCACCTGCTGTCCTTCATCTCAGTCTGCAGCTTGAGGGAATGACCTCCTATAGCATAGTGAAGGATTTATCCCATGCTAAATTAGCCTCAGTGCTACTGCCACAGAAATTTCATACATTGCATTTCATTAATAGTAGTTAATATATTAACTACTTTAAATCCACATGAGATTGTTCCATTGTCCCTTTTATCCTTTTATAATTGATACACAGAATAGACTTCTCATGGAAACCCTTCGGCATGAATCTTTGATTCAAAGCTCTCCATATATACAGTCATGCCAATATGTCATTGGAAGTTCACACTGGATCTGTGCACTAGAAATGATGTGTCTATAAGCAGCTTAGATAAACCATCCATGTTAGAAAATATTCCCTCAGCCTGGTCCAGGAACCATGTTTATGAATCATGAATTGTTTGTGGCTGGTCAGCAATGCTTGCAATCTTCTGGATGTAAAGAAGGCTGGAGACAAAGACCTAAAGGCTGACAGGGCAAAGACTCGTAAAGGTGGGCTGGAAGAAAGATAAGAAGCATGTGGCAATAAAGTGGAACAAATACAGAAGTGAGACTTCTTTGCTTCTTTTGAGCAGCAAAATCTTTGAAAATGAATTTCATTTTTAGATTTGTCCTGGATGTAATACAGGGTAAATTAAAATATTTTTTTTTTCCTGAAAGGTGAGAGCTGCGAGGTTAAGCTGTGAGAAAAAGTTGGGAGGATTTGTTCTCACCTGTGCTCTTGCACTATCAGAATTGCTCTTCACCTCAAAGTGGTAAGAAACATCTCTTATATTTCAATATTAACAGCTTCTTAATGTGTATGTTGTGGCATGTTTCATGTCAATTAATATGCAAAGCTTGTCTTAGTTACCTTTAAAATGGAATTCTCATTGATATTCTTTGTTCCTCACTATACATTCATAATTAAGTGGTTAATTTATTTTTAGGGATAAAATGTGCAGTCTGCAGTAAAAAATGGTCTAAAAGGACAAGTAGACCTGATGAACTTTTGTATCACAGAACTGAAGCATATGCCTGTGTTCCAAATGCTTTGTGTATCAAAAAAAAAGACTTTCATAACAACACATATGCCTTCAGGTACTTTTCAAAAACAGTGATTAAAGCAAACCAAAATGGAAGTACTTACATCCAGACAAAAGAGAAATACATGGGTAACAAATTATTTGCTAATAATGAATACCCATAAGTTTGCATACTTCAGCTAAAATTTACTATCTTTCTCTTTAGCCATCTCAATATCAAAAGTCTGCTCCTAACCAGACATTCAGGTTCTTTCCATTTTCAAAAGCAGAAGGAACTGTCACAGGACAATATGAAACCTGCCTCAGCTCCTATGTAATGACTGGGTTGCTACGCTCAGTGGGGGCCCCCTTTCCTGCGGTCATTAAGGAAGACAAAACCTGAGACAAAATGCCTGACTTTAGGAAGAGAAAAAATTCTACAGGATAAATCCTTCCTTCTGGGTCTGGAAACTGGGTTGAAAAGTCAACCCAAATGATACTAAGAGAAGCAATCTTCCTTGCAATGTGTTAACTCTGCATCAACACCAAGCCTGGTTGATGGTACACAAAGCTAAAAATGAATAAACAAATAAAATTTTCACTAAATGCTTTGAATGTTCAAACAGTCTGAGTTTGCTTTTTCAATGGAGACTTATGCTACTTCCAGTTTTTCCTCAATACATTTGCTTACCCCTATATTTATCACAGAAATACCCTTACCTCAGTTGCATCTTGCTGGTGTCTGAAGACAATTGCATTTTTTATGGTTTGAATAAAAAATCCATTCAGTTCCTTTTGTTTCCTGTTTGGCAAAATCTGGAGCAATGGGATCATTATAAATGGGAAAGAAACTGTAAGAGATTTTAAAGAAGAAAACACTAAATCAGACTGGCATATAATACCCCTCTCTTTTCATTAATATGATAAAACTCTTCAAGTGGGATGTGTTACTTTTATGAAACCAGTTTTTTTCCTCTCTGTTCCTCTCCTTTTTTCACTTTTTTTCTGCCCCCCTAGGCTGGTAAAGGGTTTCCTTTTAGAAATTCCATGTTGGCCAGAACTACATGCCATACAGATGCCTTCCAAACTTGCTTCCACAATGCTTCATGATTTCAATTCAGCTTCCTGATGCCACTGAGCCACCACAACAAAGGGGAAAAATATTTTCCATGGTACGCAAACAATTAAATACAAAAGGTGAAGGATCCTGAACTAGCCTATCAGCTTATGGCACAGATCCATTAAATAGTGCTCAGTCTCATTTATAATTCATCAATATTAGGATATTGGTTTGCCATTTTATTTTGCTTCTCTAAACAGGCCAAAGACTCTGGAAGCAGGATATTATCACAAGGATGGTTTCCAGCCTATGGCCTTTATAGTCAGGAACTAGAAACCTGAGTGAAGTCTTGCATCTCAGTAAAATTGTTGTTAACTTATGAACAGGTTAAGACTAACAAAACCAGAAAATCCCAGTGCTGCCAGCAGAATGTATGAGTAGAGAGAGATCAGCCAAGGAATCCAACCCCAGAGAAACTTGCTTTAATAAAGGACATGATCTTAGACACACAGAGGTACATTTTTGTCCCTTCAGAAATTAGTCATAAATTACATTTTTCAATCAGGTTAAACATTAACCCCAGGACATTTTGGATACACAACTCCAGAAGGAAATAGTTCATGTACTGCTAGTACAGGTGCAATCTGTAATACCAGCAGGATCAGATGGGCACAGGAAATTTTGCCACTGTGCCACCTGACACCACTGTGTGCAGGTCTAGATAGCAAGACAGTAAAACCTCAACAACCTTGATCATGTTGCGACTTTCTCAGCTATGATTCTTACTGCCCTTGCGTGAACAAGGCCACTGTCACCATGAAGCCTTAGCTTTTGCCCTAGAACTAAATGGCTTTATACCCTAATTCTTGTATTCTCTATCTATTCACCTGAAAATAAATGCATAATGAAAGCTTGTACTGGTTCTTACCACCTTTATCCTTTATAACCATCAACTAGGCTGCTGTTGCTATTCATATGAGAATTTAGATGACTTACACTATCTGCTTATGTTCCTTCACCTCTTTCCTTTAGTTGGGTTATTAGCCCACTGCTGTTTATGTGTGGAATTTCAATCTCTATGAAATAAACTGGGAGCACAAAAACTTTACTCCCAGGCTTCAACGGGCAGTTACTCTGTTTTAATGCAGAAGTGTATTAAAAGAGATACTGTAGAAACTACAGGTCTCATAAACCTTTTACTCATATCAACCTGAAGCATTATCATCCCAGAATCTCAGTTTCTGGAGGAAGTTGCACTAATGGTGACAAGAGCAGTAGACCATATGGTGGAAATCTCGAGGGTATACTTGGCCTGTAGGTTGCGTTCTGGCCACCTTTGAAATAAAGTCTGCTATATATCTTCCTGCTCCTGTTCCAGCATGTGTTGCAATTTGAGAATGACTTTTAGAAAATTACAATGAAGAAGTAGACAAAGGTAGACTATACTCACGGATTAGAATAAGGAGAGGCTTAAACAAAGACGTTTCAAAGAATGCTCTGCAATTCTTAACAAAGGGGTCATCAGGATTCTTCTGAGAATCCACCTCAGTACCAAAAGCTACACTACCAACGACATCCAAGGTAAAGCAGTTGTAACACCTGCATGGAGTTGAAGAATGATAAGTCATTAGCTACAAATTACATATCCATTAATATCTTGCTTTTACAAACATCACATAACATTAATTTTGGCTTCTGATTTTTTTTTTTTTTTGCATTTAGATTTTAACTTTGCCAACGAGAGATGTTTCCATCATTCTTACAAATTCTAGTACTTAATAATGATCACCTTCTCTCTTTCTACAAAGCACATACTTTCATATAGCATAATAATTCCATAAAATTATTAAAAATAAATGTTTTAATTTGTTATTACCTAGAAATCAAATGCAACAGTCATTGTCAAAGATTCATAAGCATTTTCTTAGTATGCATCCTGACAAAGATAATTTCTTTCTCATTTTAAACCGCAGCAACTACATCTGTGACTGGTCCAAGTCTAAACTCTCAGTGACAAGAAGTGTTTTAAGGAAAATTTACTACTAAGAATTTCCTTCATCTTCTTGCTAGCTTCTTTGTAATGTAAAATCATGGTGGAAAACAAGAGGAACTGACACCACATGAAATCTGTGTCTCTACAGAGGAGCAGCAAATACTTTGAGAACTACAAATTATCTGTGGACCATTTTCTAGGAAGTTCAGAACTTACTGAATCTCTCCCTGCATATCTGACTGTCTATCCAGTTGTCTCATCAACTTTAATTCTACTGGACATTATCAGCTACATTTAGTTTTGAGATAAATGGACAGTGAATGTAAAATATCCTTGAAATTTAATTCTTCTGATCTGCAGTCAAGTCTTCAATACCAATTCTTCTGTGTTCCCTTACAAAAGGCTAATGTCAAATTCCCTGCCGTTCTATCCTGAGTGAGCATGTACTATGAGAAGGACAGGACTCAACCCCAGTATAACCTTTATATATTGTGAAGCAGCATTTCTAAAGTATGATATTTGTGCACTGTCATTCTGATGAAACCAGTGCAGATATAGAATATAACAACAGTATTGCAAGGCTAAGTAACTCCTTTTCAATTGAGTTTTCAGCTCTTGCACACACACACAAGGCACTGTTAGAAGCTGAAATGTTAGAAGAGGGGACACTGCAGTAAAACAATAATTTCAGAAGCACTTGATCATCTACCTCTCCAAGGTACTGAAAAAGCTTAAAACCTAAATTTTGTGTTTCTGGCAAACCAGAAAATTGTTAGTTGTCTAAAGACAGCTAACGTAAAAGTTGACAGGAGGTTGCAGATAGGGTATTTACCTACAAAAAATGGTACCCCGGCCAATTCTGGGAAACTGTGTTCCAAGGAGAATTACATTTATATATGTCAAATCTGCTGAAATGATAGCATGATAAAACAATTGGAAGATCATATTCTGAGATAGTCAACATCATTCATACTTTCAAGAGGTCTTTTCCAAAGTGCCTCCTGAGAAGTGAAATCCCTATCACGGACCAATAGCTAAAAGACCAGGAAAAGACAAAGGACAAATGGAAAAAAAAAGGAAAAGCCTGGAAGGCCTCAAAGGGTCAATTTTTATCAGAGCATCAGGCTAAGCAAAATGTCTCAAGGTTTCATAGGATCTCTACAGATGCTTAATAAAGAGATCTCTTTGACACACACACACACACACTTGTGTGCATACGTACACAGGCACTTGAAAAGAAATGAACTGTGGCTAAATGTGCCTTTCTTTAGATGAAAAAATAATTTGTACTGCTCCAGTTTGAGGGAAATCAGAAAGAAGCTCAGAGGGCACTGACAAAAAACAGCAAATGAAGCATGTACAAAATAGCACCTGTTAGAAAGAACACATCTAAACTACTCATATGCCATACAGGGTCTGAGAACAAATGCATCTGCTCAGAGAAGGAACTAGACAGTGTTGTGAATGGTTCAGTGAAGAACTCTGATGGAACAGCAACAAAAAAAGATAGTAGGATATTAAATGCATAACAAATGGGAGAAAGCACAGTACGGAAAATATTAAAATGCCATTTTATAAATCAACAGTGCATTCTCATCTGGAGTACCAATCCCATTGTTCACAAAAGGCTAGTGTGCCATTAGAGGAGGTTAGGAAGAATGTGGTAAGAACGATCAAGAGCCCAAAAACTCTCACATAAAAAAAGCAAGAGGGTGATGGACTGGAGGCGTTTGATACTAGATCAATTCCTATATTTGTACATTATTGGCAGACTGTAGAAAGCAGGCTGGACAGGGACTGATGCAGCTTTCTTTTCTGCTTCCAGCTGTTAGAACTTCATTAAACAACAGATAGAAATACATTAGATGCTTTTCCAAAATTACTTTTCAAGTATGCAATGGCTGCCCCTGGGAAGAAAAGGCATCTATCAAACACATCTCCTATTAAACTATGGTCTCCACACATAAAAGCTAGGGAGGGGGGGGAAATATCTTTTGTACATTAAAGTGCATATTTAGAATAACTGCAGCTGTTGACTTTCTTTTTTCCTCCTTTTTCTTTTTCTTTTTTTTTTTTAAATCTGTGACTAATTTCTGGCATGTTCAACATACCTCTGGATATCAAAAGCTTTGCCAGAATCTGCATAGGCTTTCAAGTTACACAGCAGGACGTCACAGGCCTGGTTTATTAGTGGTGTCATCTAGAAAGGAAGACATTTGATTGTGAAAAACAATAAAATGGTAAAAAAAAAAAGATAAATCAATTATTCAAAATTAGTTTTAGCAAGTAGATGGGATGGAGATCTCAGGTCTCAGGATCCAGAGAATGGATCCTCTGCAGGTCTGCTTAGACACTTTTGCACAGGTAAGATGAAATGCTGGGACTGACACTAAAAATAAACCTACACATTACAGGGATGCCCTTCTCCAGCTCTGGGCTTAAGCAGGAGAAGCCCTGTCACTTACCTGGCCTTTGGTTTTTGCCCTCCTCTTTCTATACACATAAAGAGCTATCAAGCAAAATCATCCCCCTCTCTTTTTAATAATTTCCTCTGACACCGGATGATTTATCTCAATCCATATTTACAGTATATTACATTTAGGTCATGCATGCTCTAGGGCAGAAAGGATAACATTTTCCAAAGTCCTGTAAAGATATTAGCATCAGAGGCCTAGCATTTCCATCCTGCTGTCCCGCCCTTTTGTAACTGTACATTAGAAAAACGCCATGTATACCACTACAAGTTGCTGAGGGCAAACTGCTATTGCTATCTGAGGAAAGAGTTTTCTGGAGTTGTGATGACATTCATTTATTTAGCTAATGGTTCTTTTCAGTCAGTGACACATGATGGTGAGGTTCACTTAACCACAGCTCGGGTGTAGCTAACAATGCAATATTCTCCTCTTTAGTGCTTCATAGAAACCATGACGTAGGTTGTCATGACTATCAAGATGTCATTAAGGTCTGTCTCTCTCTTTTTCTTGAACTTTTTGTATCTGAAAGGCATCAGGCACTTGCCTTGAATACACCTACTAGGGGGCAGAGGGAGGGTGCAACAACAATCCAGCCCTGAGCCTAACAGCGTCATCTGCTTGAGTCTTTCTTCATACTGACAAGAGATCCTTACTGCCTACAATTTATTACCACTCATCAGCAATGCCTAGCATCAGCAGACATAGGCACAGAACCTACCTTTCTTTCCTGTACAACCTCCTTTGGCATATGGGTATCAACAAACATGAGAACATACTTGTGCTACTCCTCTGATACTCCTGTTACCAAAAAAGACTTACTGCAGCCTCTCAGCACACTCTGAGAGATATGCAGACTGCCCAGCCAAGTCCATTTTGCTTGGCACTTGTACCTCTGTGAAACTGGCATAAGAGTTTGTGTACAGGCACACAGCCATCCTAACACATGGGCAAGACTATACACGGTCAAAAGGCCAATGTGGGAGCATCCAGCATGTTTTCCAAAGGCAGAAGTCTGAGTCAAGAATGTATCTTGCTGCTCTCAAAGTCCTGTACCTAAATGGGGTGGAGCAGGTTGTTGCTATTTCAGTTCAAAGCTGGATTGATTTGGGCTTTGTCTCACAAGACGATTCTGAAAGTAGATTAATCTTTGGTAAAAGCAGTTACGTGTTTGTGAGGTGCACACCACATTAATTGTCAGTTTTCTTCCCCATTTGGCTTTCTAAAGAAGATCCCCTGTAGTGAGCTTCTCCTCAAATTGTTCAACCAAATTAACACATTTCTGTTCAACAGATTGAGTGAGAGTAAAATGTTTTATAATCTCTGGGTCCAGCCCCTCCAATGAACTGAACCAGTCAAGGAGAACAAAATGAAAATCCATATTTTAACAGGTATGATGTTTCCTAAACAGATGGTCATCATTTCAGATTTTCCTTTACTGCCTTATTTTCTCTTTTATTCTTCATAATATCACCAGACCTGCAACCACCCAGCTGGTTATTATTGCTTTCCAACAGCTGGCAGAAATGGCAGGAGCACATATGCCTAGCCAGGGCATCTCACAGCACCTCTGCACTTTACACATTCCAGGAGTCTTTCAAATACTGTTGCAATACATTTCTAGTAACAAGATATTTTAATTAGAAAATCAAACCAGGAAAATGGGGAATGGGGCACATAGGTTTGATTTATTGTCAGCATAGTAGGACAGAGTCATATCAACGAGACAATTATTTGCATATGAAAGCTACACGGGATATTCACTCAGGAATCCAGGATTTGGGTTTGGGTTTTTATTCCCCTGAGGGTCATAAACTAGTCCAAGACTGCTAACTACAAAGACCACAGACTGAAACATTCTCTCAAGTCTGTCAACATTTTAAACTCTTTGATCAATTGTCAAGAAATATAAGGTAGTGTTGGGGGTGATGAACTATACCAAACTTTGAAAACCAGCACAGAAATAGGCATGTTGATCTGCACTGCCTTGGGTATCACTAACTTCCTATACATTTTTATTTGCCAGTCAGAATGTAAAAGCTGCATAACCTGCTTGAAATTCAGTTCTTGGTGGGTAAACAAACCCCAGCTGCTCTGTGCTCAGATTGGCTGAGAGTAACAGGATGAAGAAAAATCTAAACAATATGGTCCCTGTAAATATTTGATCTGCCAGTTATCTAATAGCAAGAGTAGTCCAGAGTCCAAATTTCTTTCTTTCTGCCAAAGAAGAGCATTTGGGGTTAGGGTTTTCATGATGCCAGGGGCTCTGCTGTATAAATCCTGCCAATATGCTATTTGGCACATAACAATTGGTTTCTGATTCTGCATACGCACAGTGCATAGGGGATGTTTGCACTGTTCAAAGGCATCAGAGTCACATTCCTCTAGTTAGATGTGGTCCTCAGTATTCAGTGTTGTTATTCCTCTTATTATTAGCACCCAAACTAGGAAGTAGAAGTCTAGGTTTTATCTGTAGACAGACACACTGGAGGTTTTACTGTTAATGTGCAGTACACAGAAGTTGTGTTGGGTCTCTTATTACACAGATGGGATGAAACTTGAAGGAAGAATTAAAAAAAGGGATGCATACCTAACACAAGATTGCTTGAAGTCCCTGGCTAAAACCAGGAAAAGACCAGAGTGCCAGGATGATGTTTGTGAAATGATTCGTTTCTATCACTTCGCAGTGGGATGCTGCTATTCATGGGCACAACTTACCAAAGTGAGCAGCTCAGGCAGATACTGAGTTGTGGCTCAAGGACATGCACATTTCATGTATCAGCTTTTACGTATTGTTTTGCTTTGTCTCAGGTGAGCACACTTGCTTTGCTGAGTAACAATAGCAATTTCCAGAGTTCCCCCCAAAATTCCTCTGACCAGTGCGCACAAGCAGAGTAAGAGCAAATCAAGGAATCCTCAATGGTTGGACTGTCAGATTTTATGTCCTAGTGGGACCTGGAAGATCTACATGCCTGAGAGTGACACTGGAGGATTCTCACATACTGTTCTGCCATGTTATCACAAGTTCTGCTTTGTTTCTCCCTTTGAAAGAAAATGCCTCACATAAACTCCACTTTACAGGTTATTTAGAACAATGCTACATTATGCTGTGCTCTCTTTAATTTTTGTGTTCTGTTTCGTTTTAATGGTTGGTTAATGGAGGAGAGGACTACAAGCATACTGATAGGAAATGACAAGACTACTGCAGCACCATCAGAATAAATAAAAATCAATAGGTTTTCTGCTGGTATTGGCTGTAAAAGAGAGCAAAGCAATTTATCAAGTCCGACAAAGGATCCAGAACTGCAGGATCATAACAGGCACCACGGTAAAAAGAAGAGGAAAAAATATAACAAATACTGAATAGGGAATCAAGTTTGGTACAGCAAGATCACTAACATACAAACTTGTTTCAATACATAACAGCTGAGGAAAGCATGACAGGAACACCAGGAGATAAAACTTTTACTTGAGGTTCTCCAGGTATTTTACTTCACTGGTTCTTTATGAATCACATCTTCGACCAACTTTCAGTAGTTGATATTATTTGCATTTAACAAATGAAAATTGTTTAATTTACAGATAATTTAAATAGTTTCTGCCAGATCATGTATGGGCAGTCAATAGCAGAGCTGGAAGTGGAACCTCTTGGGTCTCCTGCCTCCAATCTCCCACTTCTCATTCTTAGAGCTCCCAAAGCAATGGCACTATGAGGTCCACTCAGGGGTCTTACTGAAAAGAGCTTATAATCAGATTTGCTACCAACTCCAATGGCATCTCACAGGGGATGCTACCAAATCTTACTGCAGGATCAAGCTTAGAAGTCTAATGATTTATACTCTGCTCACCACTATTGGATCAAAAAACATTTGATTTTAATGTTATCTGAAGCCAAATCGTCCTTCTGTTGGAGTGGACTGCTTTAGTAACCTTTACACACTCGTTAGAAAAAGGAAAGTAAAAAGGGAGAACACACAATGTACAGAAATCTGTGAAAGTAACAGTGAAACAGTACACGGCTTTTAAAGAGAAACTGAAGAGACAAACAGAACTGTAAATGCCAGAAAATCTTGAAAAATGTTAGCAAAGGAACTCTGCATACACACAGCAGTCACTACACTGGCTACCAAACAGCTCTATAACCTCCAGTTACAGTTAACTGCTAACTTTGCAAACTTCAAAATTTCTTGGATCAACTTTTCCTCATTTGGTGTCTGGCTGTTGGAAATTTTTGCCAAAATAAGGGGAAATTCCTCAAGCTTAGTGAACTTCTCAGTGACACTACACTCCTTCCATAGAGCAGCAAGGGCAAAGTACACCTCTCTCCCCAGCCACAGCAGCTAGATGAAGCTGTGGGGTACACTGCAGGTCAAACCTTAACAACATATATTAGCTCTCTCTTGGGTTTTGTCTTCCAGCAGCCAGGCCAAAGTGTGGATGACTGGCTTCTTCTTGCTAATGTTGAAGCTGTCCTTTGGTCTACTAGTAGATTGTGTTTCTGAAATGGAGAAATCAGGAACCTACATTCCCTCTGTGCATCTTTTATCTGAAGTGACTGCTATGGGGAACACAAGGAGTTGTTAACGTTTACTGCTCTGTCACAGAGTAATAGCTCCCAGTTTTCTCAGAGCATCCAGGCAGAAAATTCTATGTCTGGAGCAGCAATAAGGACTGCAGTGCCAAGGGAAACCACTCCCTGAAGCCATTTGGGAGGTCTGCAGTATTTCCAGCATCACTGGGGAATTTGCATAGGGAAGGCAGACATCCAGACTGAACAAAGAGGAAGACTTTGGTGGGAGGTTTTGTCAGAGCTCCGAACTTCATAGCAAAAGAATCAAGTCTTGGGAAAGGAGGGAGGAATGTATTTAGCAGTATTTATAAATATACATAAAACAACATACAATATATCCAGGTCCTTATGAAATGATTCATACCAAAACTAGCTTATTTGTAACTCCTCTGAGGTAGAGAGGAAGAGTTTATTATAAACAGGATGTCTTCTACATAATTCAGAACACTGTCTAGTACTGCCAATACTAGAACATAGTATATGCTGCTGTAGAGGCTCCAAGAGAATACTAAATATGGGAGAGTTGAAAAGTGAGATCATAATTAATGAGCATTGATTTCCTTTGAGAAGTGTTGGTATGGCTCCTAAATTAAGCAACAGCAAGAGAAGCACATAAGAAGGACTTAAGTTGCATTAAGTTCAAACCCCAGGACTGCTGATATATTTGGGTAGAAAATGAAATGCAAGTCTGGGGAGTGCACCCATTAAAAAGCGGTTCTTATGCTCACATGGACTTTTTTCAAGTGTCTCTCTGTGTAGGAGTGGACAGTCTTCTGGTGAAGATCAGAGGAACAAAGTTGGGCCTTTCAGAGAAACATTTCCCACCCATTTTCTAACTTCCTGTAGACTGGGAAAAGAAAATGACCGCTTCCAGGTCACCCTAGAACAATCACACCCATTCCACAGAGTTTGGAAGAGTAGCACAGGGAATGCTGAGTATCAGGCTAAAAACAAAGATCTCAATTTTTCCATGTGGGACAGCCCTCCATTTTACCTCCTACCATTACTCCTATGTGCAGCTCCACCACCAAGCAGCGCAAAGTGAACACCGTGACTTCTTCTCCCACCCTGGTTTAATAGGTCAAACCCTGCAGACCAGTGCATTCCCAGCTCCAAAACATGGTGCTGAGAGCCTTCACCTGCTTGCCCCTCAGTGCTCTCTTCAGTCAAGTTGCCTGGCTGGTGCCCACAGAGGCTGCTTTCTGCAAATTGATGAGAGTGCCGCTTTATCTTTTGTTAGTCCACCTGCAAAGAGCAGATGACCTGCAGTAAGGCAGATTAATTTCCTCTAGGAAAAGCTCTCCTCTCCCCACCATGCCACGAGCAACTAATTGCTTGCATATTTAAACATCCTTGCTTGCTAAAATTTCATGATGGAGCCGGGGACAGAGCAAATGTCGAGGCGCATAACCAATGGCATTGTCAGTCGTAATTAATCAGCTTCTCTACCAGGCTGGTGCCCAATTAGAATTTACCATAATAAGGAGGTGACAGCCGGCGTTGCTAAGCGACCGCTGTCTATATAGCTGGGAGAGCCAGACACATTTAGATGTTACTGTGGATTTCGACAGCGGCATGTCAAAACAACGTAAGCGTCTGCCCAGTGGAAAATTTTACAGCCCAGGACTGGGCACCGGAGTGAGGCATGGTTCCCTTTCAGAATAAAATATACAAATAGGTGGGTTTTTGTTGTGTTTTTGTTTTTTTTTTTTTTTCTTTATTTTTCCCCTTGAAAGAAGTCTTTAACCAGTCAATCATTTATTTGTGTTTAATTAAGAGATATTGTGTCACTGGAATAGGACTTCGTTACTGGGGAATAGGTTCCCATGGCTAAGTAAATGCTGAGACATTTATAGGAAATTAGCAGCAGGTCAGCACGGAGACATTTATTTTCAGTCAGAAGTATTTATCTGGCAATGACATTTTGTTCCAGTGACTTATTTTATTATAAGAAAGGATTAAAGAATTAGGAAGAGGGGGGGAGGAGAAGATGGAGAAATGAAAACAGACTGACAGCAGCTCCTGTGTTAACGTGAGAGCTGCTGACTCTGCAGATTACAAAAAGCTATGTTCCAACTGGGAGCAATAACCTTTCCCATACTCCTAACAGGGCAGGGAGGAGGAAGGTATAAGGGTTCTTTTTGAGTTTGATAAGCTTTTATGGGAAAATTAGTTTATATAAAGACACAGGATCAAATCTGATGATACATTCTGATTTTCACCAGTCTATGACATAGATTACACTGCACGTATACTCCATTGCACATACTCTTCATGTCTAAATAAACTGGTACAAAATAAGCAGGCTTTACCTATCCTTAATATGGACCTATACAAAGTATATGCCTGCACAAAAAAAATTATTATGTCTTACAAATTATGAAAGCAGCATAGTCTGCACCTTACCTCTTTCAGTTTGGTATCACTGAAGGCTGGGGTCAGGAGGCTCCGCACATACTTCCATCTGTCATCACGAAGACAAAGGATGCTGTCAAGCATTGGCTTGGAAATCAAATTCGGCTTCTAAGTCAGAAGAAAACATGATTCAGTTTTAACACCAAAGCAACTAGTGCTACTCAAGACTTTGGAGGCTGGAAAGATTTGCCATGAATGGCATTGCACTGCTGTCCCATGGCAGGATTCAAATCAATCTCAAGCACCAAACTAAACATGGATGAGGCCGAACAAAATTTCCCTTTTGCTGCATGCATTTCCTCTTGGGCTTGTAAAAGCCTTGGGCAAGTCCAGTAACTCCTTGCTCAGACTGTTCTGGTTCTGCCATTCCTAGTGTTCTCCTGTGACTGCCAGTTCTCCTTTGCTGAACCCTGGCTTCTTTCCTCCTTTTCTAAGGTGACTAGCAAGAGGACCTGTCAACACTCCCTCCCTGTATGACATGAGTGCCAACGCACCACACGCGGGTGTCGGTGGGGGGACACGATTTCTGGTGACAGCTGGTATGTCAAACTGTTACATGCATTTTAAAAGTCTTCAGAAAATACGTTGATTAAAAAGCAAGTCCCAGGCCTTAATCTGTCTATGAAGAACACTCTCACTAAGAAGTTGTGGTCTGGGACCCTTATAACTTCAGTAGTCAGTCAAACATAGTAATTTAAAGTACTGCGCCATGGAGTTCTGTACCAAGATGACTGCTATGAATTTTCTAAATTTTAATTTCCCCCCACCCACTCCTCAAGAAATCCCTATTCAGAGAACAGTGATAGTCTCCAAGAAGTAAAAGGATAAAAATGGTGGAAAAGAAAGCATGTCAGGAAACAATGCAATTATGCCTGAAATAGACATCAGAAGATGCCCAGCCCCACAGCAGAATCTACCACAACATATATTATTGCCAGAGGATGTTTCCCAATTGCTCTTGAAGACCTCCGACAACGGAACTTCAACAGCCTCCCCAGGTAAACTCTTCCAGTGCTAGACAACTCTTTCCATAGTAGCACCATCTCTCTTGCTGGAACTTACGGTCTTTAGTCTCTGCTATCAATCACAGGCACAGAAAACAGGTCATTCTCTCCCTCTCTCCAGCAGCCCATACATACAGAAGGATATAATAACTACTAATTATATTGCTGCCATCTGCCTCAAATAACACCAATTCACTCAATATGTACTTATCAGCCATGTTACCTGGACTGGCTGTTCAGCTCTGCTGCTGTCCCTCTGCATAATCTTGTTGATTTACTTCGTTCTCAAGGTACAGTCCCTGTGACTTGACATGCTACTGCAAGCACAGATGATTTTTTTTCATGGGTTCCACAGCTATATTTGTTTCTAATTCATCCTGGAATATGCATATCACAGCACGATGGTATCAACTCATACTGGCTTGTGGTTCCCCGCAAGTCGCAGACTACTTTTCTGAATAATTACTCCCACGGAAGTTATTACCCAGCCTCTATCAATAAAGTTTTTTACCCCTACGAGTCATATGTAGAACATGTCATCGTTGAACTGTGACTATTCTTTTTATGATTACTTCAACTAATTAAGATCACTTTCAGTTGTGGCCCTTTCTTTCATAGTGTCATTCATCCTGAACAACTTAGTGTCTTCTGCATAAATTGTTACCACACCCCATGCCATCACGTAACCCAGTAACAAAAGTACATAATAACACTTGCAAAGAAGCCATCTCTGGGATCTCCCAGCTCATGCTTGCCTTCTAACAGTGTACTGTTCCCATGCACTTTTCAAGTCATCTTCAATCAGTATTTCAGGTATTCTACAGCAATGTCTTCCAGACAAACCACCCTCAAATTGGTGGGTGGGGAGTGGAAGGCATACACTTCTGTGGATATCAAACTGTACAGAGGCACTCATTTGCACATGCGAGATCTTCTGGTACCCCAGCCCCTGCCTACTTGCCCAGGGTAGCAGTGGCAGTATAGTCCCCCATGTTATCAGTAGCAGCAGTATCCACTTTACTGGGAAAGACCCAAACAAACCAAAGACACTACGGCCTCCCCAATGTCATCTGTTGTCTCTTTCACCCTCTAACATTTTCCTTCAATCTTTCTTTCATTACTAATGTACATGAAAAATGAGTCCTTAGCACCTCTTACATACCTGGATACTTTAATCTTACTGTGTGCCTAAAGATGTGTACTTTTATTGTCCCTACATGCTATTTTTTTTTTTACCCTTGTTCTTGGAAATTTGACCTACTTTCCACTCTGTAGAAAATATTCCCTTCAGGAGCCACGAAGAGCTGACAGCTTAGCTACACTGGTCTTCTACTGCACTTCCTTAACTTTCCTCCTTATTGGAAGTTTGCACTTAATACCTTTTCTTTAAAGAGCAGCCAGCTCTCCTTAACATCTTTTTCCTTTACACTTGCCAGAATCTCACCACACTGCATAAGCTTGTAAAATGCAGAAGCCTATTTTATACTGCAAACAGGCTAATGGGCTAGTTTTACTTCCCAGCAACACCATCCAGCGCAGTAAACGAATGTCACTCAGCTGACAGTACAGACCAGTTTTGAGCAAAGATGAGCTCTTTTCAAGTAGAAGAGTGCATATCAGCATATTATGCTGAAGGAAGAGACTGACTCAGGTACTCTCATCAGATGACTACAGTAAGATTAAATATGGGCACATTTTAAAGTTAGACATAGACTGTCCTATTTAATGTAGTAACAGGGAAAACTTGAGACATGCTGTGAAAGCTGAAGTGGTTTGGACTGTTTTCTCTGAGTATCCTTTTTAAATAAATGACCAGTTTCTAACTTCTCAGCAGGAATCTGTTCTGAGAATCAGAAGTGCAGCTATAGAGATCATCAGTCACTGGAGCACTGCTTCATTTGTTAGATACTGAAAGGCATAGTAGAAACTGAAGAAAGAGGCTCTGGACAGCTGAAAATGAGGATCATCCTTGAAAAAAGTACTGTATGTTAGCTTCTGCTCCACAGTTCTTATGTGTTGCAAGGGGAGACCTTTACACTAAATCTTGAGCTAGTCACAAAGTGAGTATTCCTTATATCTTTGGTCTTCAGTTTCAAGCACTGAGGCCCAGATTGCAGAGGTCCTGAGCACTAATGCCACTGAAATCAACAAGAGGGAAAGTGCCCTGATCACACAAAATGAATTATTCCAAGAAATCGGGTCACTGAATGGGGTCTTCGAACTAGCAAATGTTCTCAGAGCTGTGCTTCAGCCACCAGCCTTCATTCCTGATTTATCAAGTGGAGATATCACATCACCTCCTCAGAACTGTTAACAATACATTACCATTTCTGAGGCACTCACAAAATACAGAGAAAGAGCAGAATCATATTTCCCACAAAGAAATGACCGATTTCGTCTTCCAAGAAAAGTTTGACTAGCATGCAGAAAAGATAAAAAAGGAAACAAATATAGAGCAACACTTGTAAAAGTATTTTGTATCCATTCCTAAATTGAAGGCTGCCCAATCTGTGCACTCTGTAAGATAAATCTCCTCTGGAAGACAAGGCTCCACTTAAATAATAGGGGATGTGATATAAATCTGACTGTATTTGCCTTGAAAGCAAAATCCCTTCCTAAACCCAAACATTCACCCTAAAAAATGCTCCTAATTGCATAGACATACAGAATAAAGGTATATAGCTCATTCACAGAGGGGCCCAATTACTGAACAAAAAGTCCATTACCTTTAATGATATAACTACAATGCTAACCATAGCATTGCCTTTTTAGCACTCTACCTTATATCAATAATGATCCCTTAACTTATTTTGGGTTGTCTCCTATTATATACATATAAATGCTGTGAGGAAGGAGAGACAATTTTGGCCATAAATTATTTTACTCTGTCTCTTAAAGCTGGATACAAAAAAGCATGCTTGTGTTTATTGGAATAGCATCAGCCTGACTGATGATATATAGTAGATTTCATTTATCAGGTTTTCCTTATCATTTCTGCAAACGCTTTCCTCCTAATTGCATAACCTATGTTACAGGTTCATACAGCAGGAATGAAAATGGATTTGGTATGAGAATGAGCCTGAAGTGTCTTAGTGAAAGATGAAGTGTCACCTCTCTCTGAATGGACAAAGTACTAGCTGTGTCTGAGAATTATTTAGCCTATAAAAATCACTAAAAAAATTACTGTGGGAGACAGCTTTAATATTTTCAGAGGTGGGATTTTGTTTTTTAGGTAGGGAAGGAAGGTGCTTTTAAGTCAAATTCAATCAGACTCATATTCCATCTAGCATTATCTAAATACTCTACAACTGCTCTGACCTTCCTTCTCCTGTGTAATCAACCATTTCTGACCGTGGTACAGTAATGCTGCATGAAAACTACTGTCAGCATGGCAATCTGCTGCAGCGTACCTGCAAGTGCTACTGAGTTCCCACAATCACAGACAAGCCATCAGAAACAACAAAGAAAATTGGAGAGATTTGCTTCCAAACAAATCCTTTAGAACACCAGTGGTTTTAAAACAGAATACAAAATAATATTTGCAAATGAGCAGCATCTTTGAACTTGATACAAGAAATCCCTCCCTTTCAAGCTGCTCCTTATGCCGATCCTTCAGACCCAGTTATTAGCTTGTTTGTCCCTGAGTCAATTTTGCTTGCTGTGTATTACTGAATAATTCTGGGAAGTGACTCCTCTGGATCTGAGGCCAAGTGGTACAGAACACCTCCTGAGGTTACATTATTTTCCCAAAGAGAACGGCCATGTCCAAACGTGCACCTCCTAAACCGCACACAGACCATGCCTGAAGGATCAATAAAGGGTAAAACCATGCTAAGAAGCATATCAATATAGACATCTGTAGGACCTACTCATGCACTAATATCCTGTCTCTGGATTGGAATTAGATGACCTTTAAGGTCCCTTACAACCCAAACCATTATGTTATAACTGTAGCTTTGCAGGATTCATAAGTCATTCTCTCCTTTTATGAGTTTGCCACTAGCAGGGTAGGCTGAACTTCTGGCAGTCAGCAATCTCTTCCTGGAGCAGGAGGAAGAGTAGCAGCAACACAATGCTACCTCAGACAACTTCCCTTCTCCCTTTAGTAAAAAAATGAGATGAAGGTTTGCAACCAGCAGAATAAATTTAATGCAGCCATGAACTCTAAGAATACCTTGCATAGGTGAATCGTTAAAGAACCCAAAAGGCACCTCTAAAGATTTCAGAAACCTACTAGCTCTGAAGCCTACAATATAAACCATTCACCTCCATAGAACTAGCTGGTAATCTACTCCACGTGCTTTGACAACACAGCAAGAAATGAAACTCTATAAAACAGGATTTCTTGTTATCTTAAACTTAGACTTAATCACGGCCTAGCGCTAACAAAACCAATCAGAAAAGACTGACTTCTGCTGGAGCCAATCCTCAGCACTGAAAACCTGGTGTGATGCAAACAATGAACTAGGCTCTAGAGCACCCAAATTCCAGATCCTAACAGTAACTCCAAAACTTTCTGGCACGAGTAATACCCAGAAAACACCATTTTCCTTCATGGATGTCCATAGCTTTCTTCTAGCCTTGCGGATTTTGCAGGACCCAGCTTTAACTGCAATCCCATATCTGTGTTCCCCTAAACTCTTGCCCTAGTGTTCACCCTACAATCCATGCTAATAAGAACAATTCACTCCTCTCACCTTCTGCCTTTCTTCTGTACTCATGCACATCCAGGGTTAAGCCCAGCTCTGGATTCCCTCCACCTCCACCCCTTACTCACTCTTGGGTATATTTTTGGTGTATGTTCTCAATGCAAAGGGTCACCCTTCTCCCAGCCTTTGTGCATGCCATGCAGTATCTGGGATAGTTCTACGGGGAACAAGTCTAGGCTTTCTCTCCCTGTGTGAGCTCTAGAATTGATAAGCAGGAAGCAGGGCTGGCACATCAGTGGGTTATTCCATTCATAATCTTATTTTCCAAGAGAGTTGCTGTCCTTCTCTTGTTAAAAACACACCAGTGATTAGATATTGCCATCATGTTTAACAAATTGCAGTTTTAAACTTTCACTTTTTTAAATTCAGTTTATGGAAAAACAGAGATAAAGTTTGTAGCATGTTGACAAGACTCTATCCCTACACCTCAGATGGGAATTGTAAACTCTTTTCAACTTGTAAACTCTTTTCAACCCTACTTGACTGACAGTCATCACCAACAGTTCAGCCAGCAGGTGGAACCAGTAAGCCCATATATTGCTCTCATGGCATCTCACCTACCCAGTGGCAGTGGCATGACACTTAGAGATCACCATGTTTCCTATTAAAAAAGTCACAGAAAAAAAAGCCCTTGAGCTATCTCAAGGAATACATCTTACTAAACCTGCAGTAAGTTCATTATGATCATTTACTAAACCATTAAAAACTGGCAATAAGTTGATGAAAATGAGAAGGCAGAAGATGCATCCATATATTAGTTTTAAAAATTCCCTGTTGGTATACTTATACAGTATATTCCTTCAAACTTGCCTGGTATTTTGTAAGAGGAAAGGTCATGCTCAGCTCTTCCTGCATCCATGACATTCAAAGACACATGTGCAGTGGCTTGTACTTGAACCATGAGAGCATTGGGCTGCATGTTGTTAAAAACAAAACAGAGTTCATTTATGTCATATAACCTGCAGTTTATTATTATTTCCATCTTGCATACACGGATGCTGCAGCCCCATCACTTCAAAATTTTTCTCTTTGTTATCTATTTCATTAAGATTTTAGTTTCTCCTTGGTCATTAAGATACTGCAAAAGAGTGTTACAAGGTAGAATTGGTATCAGTGATTACAGTAATTGTCTTCCACTCTACTGTGCAGATCAGACTATGCAAGAAGGCACCTTCAAGCCCATTCTTTTGTTAACAAGTCAAGATCTTCAGCAACTGACTAACTGCTACTGTTCACCATTACTCATTGGAAAAATGGCACATCCAACACCAACTTACAAGTAAATACTAGCTTTTTTCCTCTCTGTGGTAAGCTGCCTGGAAACATCTGTTCTTGTCTTTGCAAACATTCTCTTAACTCATGGTTTTGTCAATAGAAACCAAAGCAAGTCATTGCAATGAGGTAAATATAACCATTAATAAATGCTAAAATAAACACATATGGCCTCCTGCAGCCTGACCCAGACTGATGCAAGTCACACATCATTCCATTTGCTGGTGTAAGCAAGATCAAAATTAAGTGCACACCAGTTTACATATGGCAGTCAGTTTGCATATTTGAGACCAAACAATCAACACAAAATAAAAATTATTTACTGTTAATTAATTAGGAGTTTAGTACTAAATTCAGGTTGTTCTAGAGAACCTGCTCTCTACACGCAATTTCTGCTGTGCTGAGTAGCAGTTTTTAAACACAATGCTTAAATCTACTTTCCAGCTGATGTAACTGGACTTTTTAATGTCAGATAAAGTCATAAAACTATAAAGAGCTTCTCTGTTTATGTAAACTTTTCCTAAAGGAAAGGTTTAGGACCAGAAGGTTCACTTCGCAGATCTTAGAGACAATACAGAGAAAAACAGTCCCAAATAACCTATTCTACAGATTTTTGGTTGGTTGGTTGGTTGGTTGGTTGATTTCTTACAGATCCTAAGCTTTCAAATCACTGGTGTACATAGGAATGGCAGGCAATGCCCATGAGAACTTGGGCTAGATCTTTCCATTGCTCAGGAACATCAGCCTCCCATTGTCCATCTTCTCAGCTGCTGACTCCTGTCATAATCCTCACCCAAAAGTTTTGGATATGCCTTTAGATACCTCAGAAGAGAATTCACCACACCTGAGCACAGAGTTGTCCAAGCTGCTACGACAGCAATGCAGAAAGTGTCCTACACCTCTCTAAAGCATTGGTACCTCCCTTCTCATTGAGATCAGTACACAGTGTGCTCCAAAAGAAAGGCAACTACAGTTATGATCAGGGATTATTCCCCCTCTTTCAACTGAAAAATGAAATAAGTCACTTTCATGCTGTCACTGAGGAAACCAAACACACACATGGGAGAAAAGTTATAATGCCTTCCTGTGGAAAAGGATAGAAAGAAAAGTAAGGAAACAGAATAATGAAGATGCAAAGAACATCACCGCAGGAGCACAACCTAGGAGAAGGTACAGGGAGGAATAGTGCTAGACACCTGTCCTGTCCAAATTCTGCATGGAATGTGGAGTAGCTTCAACACATAAGGCTGCAAGTGCAGCTTCCCCAAGAATTACCGCGAGGTTTCTAGGTAGGGCCCTTCCCAGAGGTATGAGTGCCTTGGAATGATTTCCAGCAGAAAAAAAAAAAAGCATGAAAGCCTTTCTCTTGGACTCTGTGCGGCTCCCCTTGTCACTGGAGATTGTATTGAAGAGGCCCAATTCCACCACTTTCTCTTGCAACTCAAAGGAACATATTTGCCTCTGCTCCATTCTCTTCAGAGGCTGATCCACCAGCCAGTTTCAATGGTACAGTGAGATTCATCTCCTCTTGAAACTTCATATTCACAGGTCTTCTAGGTTGGACCTAGTGTATGTCTCAAAACTGCTAAGTGCTTTGGCACCAAAGTGCTTCTGACCATGTTTAGAAAAATAATTACAGGTGCCTGATAAATGTTGGTGTTGAAATCACCAGCTCCCAGGCACTCCCAAGCTCAACACATGTCTGAGCAATCTGTATTTTCAAATTAAGCTCCTCAAATGGGAGTTAGATGCTCAAGATTTTCTGATCACAAGCAGAGGCAAGCTAGCCAGGTGGAGACATACCAAGGGCTCTGTTTAAAAATATTACTTGTATGCAAAACTTTTCTTTGGAGCAGAGTATATATGAAAAAATAACACTTTTTCATGTATTTCTGATTTTATTTACAATACATTGACAGGTTTGACCTGCTTCACTTAGATGATG
Organism: Forpus xanthops; assembly: GCA_032466535.1. Lineage (NCBI taxonomy): Eukaryota > Metazoa > Chordata > Aves > Psittaciformes > Psittacidae > Forpus > Forpus xanthops. The sequence goes on along the minus strand of JASSUY010014447.1, from coordinate 30,427 downwards.
CAATACAGAAATAAGATTATAAGCAGGCACGTCTAACTTAAAATCTCAAAGCACTGAGAAATACTAAAAGTAAATGAGTAAGTAGTAAACTATGACCAAAAGCTGAGTCTTATCAAAGGGATCCTACCAGTCTTCCAGCTTACCATGTAACACCTAAAAGTTGTAACCTAATATCTCATTTCCTGTGTGACAACACCTTGATATACAAAATGTATTTCAAACTGTCATTTACCTAATTTGAAACAGAACAGTTGAAATCAGTGTTTCACACCAATGATCTCCAATACATTCAAAACAACACAAAAAAAAGTATTTCACCTTTTTTCCTCCCAATGCCGAAAAGAAAATTTGAAAACAACATCTAATAAAAGCTTGCTTGTGAGGACTCCTCATGGTTTTCAAAATAACAAATGCGTTCAAGATGCATTTAAATCAAACTACTGGAAGGAAAGGACCATTAAAAATTTAAAATGGACGTAGTTTCCAGCTCAGGAAATCGGCCATGGACGATCAGATGTTAGGGAGCTATTCTATAGGAAATAAGACTCTGCAGTTGCACTGTTCTTCTGCTCTAAGCATCTGCTGCTAGTCAGAGACAGAGCACTCCCTGGCCAAGTATGTCTCTTTTTATGTTAGTTTTCCTTTGAAAAGTACTTCAGAAAGAAATTTCCAGGTCAGCTCTAATGGCAGCACGACAAGCTGTCAACGAATCACATTTGCAATATCCGCTTAACTGAAGAATTTGAATTCCCTGCTTGCTACTTCACAATTGTTTCTAATTACATTAAGTGCATATTTACACATCAGGGAAAAAAACAAACTTTATGTATTAAGATCTCCACATCTATCTGTCAAAACACTAATGCATTTTCCTGATAGTAGTAGCTGCTTTCATTCTTCATTTATTTGTCCCTCTAGAAGAGCTAGGCTGTAAAATTTTGTACGTAGTTATATAGCACACTTTTAGGATTTTATCTTCTAATATTTCATATTTGTGGTTGTCTGTTTTCAATCAAGTAACAAAATAAATTCTAATTTATCAAAGAATGTCAAAACATGCTTCTATGAAATAGCATTTGTTCATTGGACTCTCACAAATTAATTTGAGCACATCAAGAATTAAATGTTTGACATAATTTCAACAACAATAAAGTCCTGTTGCGTACAGATATTATTACAGGGCTTATCATGAGTTCCCTGGAGCTCACAATTTCAGTTAAATAGCTGTACTTCCCAAACAACCTGTAACCAGTCCGTTCCTCACATTGCTCTCACTTGATTTCTTCAAGGAGAGCAGCTAAAATGCTCCTCTGAGTATCAGCAAGTACCTCGTTCAAAATAAATTAACAATGTCAGCTACTTTTGCCTTCTCAAACATATTAGGCTTGTAATAGCAAGCAGTGTGGATTATGAAGCGTAAAACACGTCACCACATCCCATAATTTTAAGAGGTCTAGAATAAGATAAAATTTAAAATCAAGCAAAAAAACCCAGAGATTGGAGCCCACAGTCCAGGGCTCACCAATCCCTTTCTTGCAAAACATACATCCTTCAGGCGGCCTGTTTCACCACCCCATTGCCTCAGTTTTACTGCTCTGGCACTATGACATGAAACTAGAGGAATGGGTCAGATACCCTTTCTGCTGCCCAAAAAGTCAGCCCTAGCATTTCAAGTGTAGACAAGCTGGAAGCTCAGCAAATGCACACTAGAACAGAATGGTATTTGGGATTTAGATGGTTTTTATTGAGTGCCCAGAGAAGGAGCATGTGCCACCCATGAGAATCAAACGCATGCAACCTTTCACTGAGTATTAACCCCACAACAACCAGGTACACACAGAAAGGCAAAGGGGGACTTTAGTGGAAGCTGCCATAGTCCTGCTTCCCGGGACTTCTCACATGAAGGAGAAAAGAAGCCTCACTCTCTAGAAGACCATGCATCATTGAAATTGCCATCACCTTAATTGCACACATCAAGCCTTTCTGCAAGTGATCAGTATCTGTGCTTTGAAGCCCAGTTGTACTAGTGGGTGGGAGAGGGGGAAAGGAAGGGGTTATCATTTCCAACCACCAGTGCTGGCCAGTGCACCATATGCTCCCACAAAAAAATAGCCCCATGTAACGTGTCTAAAACCCTGCTGAAATTTTTACTTAGCATAAATCCTGACCCCTGGACCATCCTAAATTCTTACAGCCAAAACTGACTGTGCATTGCCAGTATTTAAAAACTATCATGAGTGCTGAGTGAACAGCTGAAAAAAGTAAGGAAATAAGAGCTGTTCCACTTGACCACTGTGGAGAGAAAAACCAATTCTGCACCATCCAGCAGCTGGGGCATCCAGGGAACATCTAATCTGACATGGTGAAACATCAATTAGGGAGGGGAAGTTCACTCTAAAAACTTAAATGAAACATTAAATAAACTAAAACCAGAGCTGGTCAGAGAAAGTTAAATAAAGCCATATAGTTGGGAGGAACTGGAAATACTGCAAAATCAATTTGTTTTCCCAGGCTTTCTGGAAGAAAAAACAGAGAAAAGCTCCAATAAAATATTCTGTTATATATGGTTTTAGAACAAAATAACTTTGCTTTGCAAATTGAAACAACTTTGATTTTACATTAGCAGCTGCAAGTCAAGACAAAATTTTCTAATCAACTTTTAATTATTATTTCAGTTTTTTGACTTTTCAAAATCAGCCACAACATGAAACTTCTACCTCCCACATATTTCCTAATCAAACCTCAGAAAAGATGAAGGACCATATAAATTGTATTCTTTTTAAATTCTTAATGCTGGCAATATAGCACAGCATATATTCCAGTCAATTATGACCATTTCAGGAGAAAATTGAGAGAGAAAGATCAAACAAAATCAAATTAAAAGGCTTGAAAACCTTAGACTGAGTGCAGCCTTTGTATCCTATGGCATATGCAAAAATGCAATGCAATTCCTTAGTTATGTTATCCTGTACTATTCTCTGTGGGTGTGTGTGTGTCCTTGGATCTCTATTTGATTTTGCAAATGTAACATTATTTTCTTTATTAATGTCCTGAAAGTTTTTAACATTATATATATATTAAAAAAAAAAATCTTTTATGCTAAAGAATCAGGCACAAACTCAGGATTCTCAGCCTTCAGACATAAAGCTCACATGAGAACTTGTGGAGGTTAGTGATTAGAGTCCTCTCACCAGAGAGTAAGCGATACTAGCAAGTGAGTTTCCTTATTCTTTAATAATTTTTGTTGAGCCTGTGTTTACTGAAATTCTTCAGGGGCTTATAAACTTAAGCAGTTTGGTTAGATATTCAAAGTGGTTTTTATATCCAGTCCTTACACTAGAGGGAACAAAGCCAAAATAAAATAAAAAGACTGGGTTTATTTTTCCCTGCAATAGATAAATAACCCCATCTATTCCTTAGGCTTCTTCTCCAAAACAGTGAGACTATTTTGACTGAAAAATTCTGAAAGGAAAATACTAATTGAAGCAGTTAAAGTTTGATAATCTACTGAAAGGCAAACACCATGAGACACTGGGGAACCTTATAGATATCACCATTGCCCCTGCTACAATACAGTTTCCTTGGAACTGATGAAACACCAACATAGTCCTGATGACATTAAAATGTGACTGAAGGTCACTCACTGGTTAGACTGGAATGTTTCTGAGCCACTGCTAAATTATTCCAAATTATTTCAGGAAAGCTGCATAAAAAGTGCAAGAAAGCAGTTTTAGCATCATCTAAATGCACATACTGAAAATGGAAAAGGAAATGGGGAAGCTGTCCTTTGCAATTGCCTTGAAAACAGGAAAAAAAGAGTATCTTGTGTATCTTCAATTTACAATTAATCAGACAGAGGAGAACAGTGCCAGGCAATTCTTATTTTTACTGCTTATTTCCCCAAATCCTTTTCTGCAAGAGCAAGCGTGAAAGGAAAAGAAGAATAATGGGACATTATTTCAGTAAAGAATGTAATTATTCTAGTTCCTATTGCTTAAGACAAGTCAGAAGAGAGTGGCAGGAGTAAACAATTAACAGTGATCGACAATCATCTTTTGCTGTAGGATAGCTGTTTCCTGATTCCTATATGTATATATATATATATATATATATATATATCTGTTGCTGCTTAAGTGTCTGTGGGGCTGAATGAAGCTTCCTCTAGATATCACCAAGCCTTTAGAAACATGTGAATCAACATGAAAACAAGCAGTGGCCAAGTGTGCTCAAGGTAGGAAGCACTTGTTACATGGGAAACCTGGGAGTGAAGACTTGAATTTTACTCCTCTTTCCTTTAAGCATGGTGAAGTTAACGCTGAGGAAAAGTCAGAAGCACTGGCAAGAGCTCTGCAACTTTCCCTGGTCATGGTTAGAAGCACTACGTACAGTGCATAATACACTGCAGCATGTTCCCTTCCTAACGCTCAGACCAGCCAACTATCTGCTATCGATTATTTACGACAAATGGTGCCATGATATGCGGTTGCTATATAAACAAAGAAGACTTTTCACTAGAGACTAAAATAAGACCTGCCGATTCATTTTTCACTTGCAGTCCATAAGATTTATGGCTGGAACACACCGTCAGGGTAAGGAGCACACCGTCTCTAAGCATCGTTTGCCATGGAAGTTTTACTCTTGAAGAATGAACATTACACAGTGTACCATCACAAGTGAAAAACTAGGATGATATGAATTTTACTGGAGTTAATTGCTAGGTAATTTTGTAAGGATCAGAAGAGAACTTTCCAGGCTCTGGTCAGAGAACAACTACAAAACCAGCTGCATCAATGTAAGATGCTACTACCCCATCCGCTGTTTACCACCCCACATCTATTGGAAATTACCACCATTGAAATGGAGCTGGTGGAGAGCACTTGTCGGCACTCACAGTCTGCTTTGGTGCCAAGTCAGCCTGCATAGTTTTGAAAAAGTCTGCATTGATACATAAACTAAGATGGATTAGCTTCTGAGCTGAACCAGATGAGGAATGCTCATACGACCTAAATTTGTAGGCCTTGCAGTGGGAATGGCAAATCCATCTAAGACATCTTAATGAAAGGTCGTCAGCATTGTGATAAATATGAATGCTGTCTTTATATCAACCATAAATACCCCCAATCCTTTCATATGTTTAAGTTCAAATATAAACATAAAGGCAGGTAAATGGATTTAGCTACCTGAATGAATCACTAGAGAATCATTGCTACTAGTTTTGAGATGACAATAATACTTCAATACTACTTTACTACTTTTAAAAGACTTAAATGAAGAGCAGAAGCTTGCAAGGGTTAGTATAATAATGTCCATATGTATCACCTTTACAGAAGAGAAATTGACTTCTCTTGCACACACACAAGTCCCCAAATATAACTCCTATCACATGTGAAACAAAAAGCTCATCAGTGATAAAAAGTCACCTGCTTGCATAATCATTAGTAGAAAGAATTCAAAAATGGCAGTGGGAAACTGATTTGTAACCAGTAGAGCCATGGGGATAAGTGATGCCCAGATGCAACCTCTGGCACTGGAAGTTACCACAGCACTGGGCGTTAGGAGCTGGGCAGATAAACCAGAAGGAAGATTACTGTCACTGTCTTGCTGTTATGCTAGACTTTTGACTTCTGCTGCTGGCCACCTTTGAAAGAGGACACTCAGGTAGGTTACATAGATCTTAGGCATGATATATGATAACCATTCAAACTACATGTCACATCTGCTCCAATACTCAGTGCTAAACTTCAAGGCTTCTGGGTTGGCACATGTAAATCGCTTCTCTGCGCTGTGACACATCATTTGTGCAGACCTGAATGGGCTCCTCTATCATCAGATGTTTCAAAAAGACTTCTTGTTCACGTTCAGGTAAGTTATCTCTGAATGTGTATAAAGACATGAAAACAAAGCCAAGTACTGGGCTCAAGTACGTAAAAAGGCCAACTTCAATGTTGCAATCTGAGTCTGTATCAATTCTGGAACAAGTGACAAACTAATTACTCTTCTCCTAACCAAAGCAAACTGGGAAAGGCAGGAATCAAAAGACATGACATCTACTATATGTCAAGAACAGGGTAAAGGAAAAAAACTGCAAACAAAAGAACCAATCTGCTGCTGACAAATAATAGTTTCAGAAGTCAGAAATGAGGCACTGTCAAAAACCCATGCTATTAGAGTAAAAGCTTCAGAAAAAATATCCCCACTGCATATGCCCAAAGAAGTAGAATAAATTGATCTTCCTTTTAGAAAACAACAAATCAACAGAAATCAAAGGTCAGGACCAGCTAAAACAGTGCGACCTGCATCTCCACTCCACAAGTATCACCTACTTATAACACAGTCAGCTACAGGCAGGATTAGATAAGGATGCAATACTATATTTAAACAGGAAAAAATATTTATCAGCCTTCAGATTTCACACGTTTTATCCAGCAACAAAACGTGTTCTTTAAATAAGGAGCACAGCCCTGAGAGTAGACAGACAGGAAAGTACTATAAGCGTTGTTTTTCTTCAGCCATGCAGTATTAAAAAAAAAAACACCAAATAGCCAACCTGCTGCAAAAACAGTAAATAAATAGCCAATGTAAGTTTGATGAAAGATTGGCTCAGAAGCCTGCTTTTGGCCTGAATAGAAATATACGCTTTCATCCTGTTTTGACTATACTCATACGTTTACCTAGCATAATTGGATGTAGTTAATATTGCAGGAGCCTTCAAGCAGTGCACATTTCCCTCATTAGTGGGTTTAAAGCCTTAATGATATCTTCTGCACTGCAGAAAAGCCCAATGTAAGCTTCAAAAGTGATTGGTAAGTTTCAACGGGAGAAAAAATGGGGGAAGGGAAGCAAAACCTAATAAAACTGATCTTGTTTTCTTCAGTTGTTTAGAAAGGAATTTTTGTAGGATGTTAGAATAAAATAAAAAAAAAAAAGAAAAGGTGAGGATAAACAAGCCAAAAAAAAGAGAATTTCAAAGTTGATCTTACAGTAATTCAAAGAAACGTGTGAAAGAAATAGAGTGGGTAGATAGAGGGAATGTCCTTTCACACATACGCAACACACTAAGACATATATATTCCTAGTCCTACATGAACTCCTCCTGACATAAACAAATGCATATACACAGAGTATTGTCAAATCAGCATCTTTCTACACCTGCAGCAAAATCACCTTTTTGTAGTTTCATTATGAAGCAGTTTCACCCCCCTCCTTTAAGTCTCAATAGAGTTGGCAGGGAAGCCTTGCATCTAAGAAACAGAATGACACAATATACCATTAACTAAGTACATGCAAAGGGTTTAGGGTTTTGTTGTTTGTTTGTTTTGTTTGGGGTTTTTTATTGACTAATTTTGATCATTTTCCAGGAACAGAAATTTCACAGGCTGGTTTAGTTTCAAAAGAAGCGTAATTATGTACAGCTGTATTCAGTATTTCTTAACTGCCTTGAACATGCAGTGAAAGGGAGATTTGCACACATTATCAGCCACTGTCATTAGTGTTGTAAAGTACGTAATCCATCTGGTGTTCTGGTGTCTACCTAGAAGCAGGTATTGAACCAATGATGGCTGCAGCATAATAGTATAAAGAAAGAGCATTAAAAAAGAACAAAACAACACAGAAACCCTAGTCCTTTCTCAATACCAGATTGTCCTTGTGTTTGTGTTCCCCCACGGTTTTGCAAACCATTTTTACATGTATAGGCGTGAAGAGTGGAGAATTAAAAATGTAAATTTCATCAACATACAGTTTTGTAGTCTTCACAGGGGAAGAGGTAGCAGGATACCATGGTGATGGCAGCACTGCAGCCCATTAATAAACCAAAGAAAGACTTAGGGATAGATTCAAATACTTAGACCCATGCTGAAAAATAACCTACTTCACAATAAATCCCCTAAAAGATAAGGTGACTGTGCATCTCCACATCAGCTGTGGTCTCAAACTACTGATTCATCATGTCTTGATGGAGGTCAAGGAAAGAGAAAACTTGTTTTTAAGTCTTTTAGCCTCCTCACTGTCAATTGCATTGCTCTTATATTGCCAAGGTTTATGGCTCATAACATCTGAAAACAGACAACCCATGTCTGAAGAAAGTGGAAAGTTTGTACTTTGTATTCCACCTGTGTGTAACTCATCTGTTTGCACCACCACTGCTAGTCCTTCATACATGAGGGATCAGATGGTTTTATTTGCTAGCTTACCTGGAAACATCACAAATGTTAGTGTTTCCTTACTCAATTAGAGATCCATAAATCTTCAGCAAATAAATGCACATGATCTTACCCAAACAACATATTAGCCAGTAAAATAGCAGCCTCTCAAGAAATGTGGCTTTCTCCAAGCCCAGCTGCAGTCTGACCACCATTGCTGGGAAAATTATGAACTCCTGCAGAAGAGATCCCTTGAACCACACCACCAAGAAAATCTTCCTCAAACAACAAATCATGTAAAGAACTGTGCAAAGGAAACAAGAGTGTCAGATAGGAGTTCTCTTTAACAGGTCTTTCCAAGCCAGTCAACCAGACCGTCCTCAAGCTAACTGGACTTAACTACAGGCAGCATTTTCAGATTGATTGCTTGTCAGCCATTCTGTGGCACTCCAAACTGTTGTGACTGATATCTCCCTAAACTTTTAGAAGTCTTTATAAAATACTTAAAGAATAGCATGTGTAAGAAGAAACCATGTTCATTGTCTTTACCATTGGAGGCACAGAAAAACAAAGACTTTTATTTAAGGGAACATCCTCGTTCTACACAGACTATTAATAAGCATACCTAACTAAATACACACTAATGGCCCACTGAATTAAATGAGGCATAGGAATGTGCACAGAAATAAGTAAATGCTAACATTTTTTTATTATTACAAGTCAGCAGAGGCACATGCCAAATGTTCAAGGTAAACACAAATGAACTTCCCACTTTGCTGGACAGAGATATGACTTTGTTTCCTGTTCTGAATTTGAACTAAAAATAAAAACTACAAACATGAGAGAATTCTCAAAATACAGTCAACTGAATCTGGTAATATTAACTTCACTTATTGAAAGTACTTCAAAATAGGAAGTTACTTAAAAAGGAAAAAAAAAACAAAACAAACCAAGCAACCAAGCCAAACCAAACAAAAAGAGCTTTTCAACACATATATTCCTCAACATTTCTGAAGCTTCTTTTAAGAGCAAACAAAAACACACTCCCACCACAATCATCTGGATTAACACCACAACCATCTGAATTAACAGATAAACCAATCCCCAAACCCTTCGCCATCAGTTTTGAAGCACTTACATTCATTAATGATAATGTTCAGCTGGAAATTCCCAACACAGTCTTTACATTTGTTAAAGTGACAAAGCACTTCCTAAATGATTTGCCCTTGTGAAGACAGCAATTCTGTAGCAAAGCCAAAAACTGAAATCAGAGCTCCTAAAACCCAACCTAGAGCCCCTATCACAAAACCAGATTTCATCTCGCTGGGATTGAGAGGATCAGGTGGTTCCCAGAACACGGTGTACTAATATGTCAAGTCTTTCTTTAAGGCTAACTGAAGCCAAAGTCTGATTAATTTTACAGTCAATAGCAGTGATCATCTGACAACATTAGTTTTGTGCCATTAGTTGCAGCATATGGGAATAAGGAGCAATTTCTTGTGCATACATAAAAAGACATACACAGTCTGAAAGAAACGATCCTCTCAATATTTATTATTTTAATTTTCAAGTGTCTATTGCAAGCATATGCATAGCTACTTCAAAACATTTAAACAAAACTGGATTTAACTGCTCAGAAAAATTAATCAGCAAGCTCTGAAAGCAAAAAAGAGGAAAGGAAAAAAAGTCCATAATTAAAAGCCATTTTACCAGGTAAAGAAGGCAGCAAAACAGTTATATATATAGTGACCAAGCTAGCAAGGTATCTTAGCATATCTAGAAGACATCCATGGAGAAAAAGCTGAGAAAAGAAAGCAGATACATCATTATGGGTTTTGAGCCTAGGAGCTCCTGCTCCAGCACAGCCCAGTGAGAACCATCAGGTCAGAAAAAGAATATGAGCCCTTCTCTGCTCCCTGGCAGGACTGGCACTGCAAAGCCACTCAGGCATCTGGGCTCATTGCTTGTACAATAGCACCCACAAATATACAGTTAAACAATTTAATATTAAACAGTTAAGGGCTGTACAGCCAAATGCGTTCCCTGATAGCACAATTCCCTTCCTATAGTGCTGCTGTACCAGCCAATGTTTAAAACCCACTATGATCTAGCAGCTGTAGAAAACTGGTAGGCAAAAAAGTAAACCTTAACAAATTCACTGCTTGGACACCTTTTCACTTATCCTTGTAAGGCACAGAATGATCTTTGGAAGCACTGAATATTCTCAGCTCAATGAGACTGCCTTATTATACATGTGGCAGAATCGACACTTGTTTGAATTTGTCCTACAAAGTCAGGGAGGAAGAGAGGAGAGAACATCGCAGCTCTGTATCACAAAGAACTGGATGTTCAAGGCACAGCCTGCCATCAGGAGTGATGGTTTTGCTGCATCAGGAACTGAAATGTCACCACAGCACGTACAAAGCACGTACAAAGAGGCACATTTTGTGCCTCTTATTATGTTTCCATAATAAGATATGGCACAATTGACATCTGCAAGGCTCTAGCAAGGATTAGAGATTCAGCATCTCCTCAAACCACAAAGAGACCCCAAATCAGTATGAGTGCATCTGTATGCATTCATAAATATGCACAAATATGCATGCATGCACACATGCAGGTGTAACAACTAATTCTGGGACATGTTGGCTCCAGAAGCACTATATTGGTCCCCTTCTGTTTCCTGTGTGAACCCAGCAAAAAACAAGATAAAAGCAGATGAAGAAATGGACAAATGAAAAAGCATATCCAAGAAGACAGGCAGTGAACAAACATGAAGCACATTCCCTCCCTCTGCTGCCACAAAAAAACAGCTTGTTTTTTTTTTTTTAAATAAATATCACAATCCAATTATTAGCACACATTGAAGCATCACTTTTGTACTAAGCAAACCCACTGAACAGACATTTTGAATGATGAAAAAGTGAAGATCTCATGATATGTACTTCAGCATGTCTTCTTGTTTGTTTGAATCATTTTCCAAATGCTGATTTACCCACTGTCATATGGCATGTTACTAGCACTCCAAACCACACATCCGTGCATAGGTAAGTCTCCAACAGAGCACACTCATCATCTGCCTACAAACTGAGTTCATTGCACTTCACTACAACAATCCGGAAATAAACTAAGAAATTTACATGTAAGGATGATGTTGATGGCATTTACACAATCGGAAATAATCCTGAGATGTTTAATTTGAAGAAAAGAAACATTTCTAAAGCAAACAACCAGGGGTACACAATCAAGATACCATGTATATGAGTCTTTTGGCAACAGTACACAGCTTTTCATTCCTTAACTATTTTTTACATTACATGTCTTCAAACAAATATGTTAGTGGGTTTACTCTTCAAAACAAAAAAAACCATATTTTTGAGAGGGGGACTGAAGAAACAGCCCAGACCATAAACTGAATCAGACTATATATACACAACTGAATTACAACTGTTTACTGAAAGACAGCACATCACAGTAGGGCTGCTACTTATAGGCAATGCCTATAAGGTGGAAGGCATCAAGACCTTGTTCAAGACACACAGCAACCATTTACTTGCAAAGGCCAAGAGCACATGTACATGCATGTATCAGTTGCTGAGGCATCACAATGAGTTCTTCGAAGCTCGTTTGCATCGCAGTCCCACTCTGGAGACACACAATTGCCATCTGTTGGTATAGCGTCATCTGAAGTTAACGGCAGTATGCTGATTTATGCTGGCTGAGGGCCTGATCCAAAATTCACAGAATTACAGTATGGTTAGAAGGGACCTCTGGAGGGCATTCTAATATTCAATTTTGAAGACCTTTTGATAGAGCAATATAGACACTTTTCTTGATGGTACTGTGTCCCTTAGGGAGAGACTAGAAAGAACAGCTGGTGCGGGGATGTGTCAGCCATCCTGGACCAGAGCTGAACAATATGCAGAAAATAGGCTCTTTCCCATTTGGTGGTTTATTTTATTTATTTAATGCCACATGTTGGCCTAAAGCTTTACAAGTTTATCAAAATAAAGCAAACAGCTTAGTGGAACAGGCAAATTCTACATGTGAAAAGAGTAATACACCACAGGGATGAACCAGGAGAGGAGGAAGAGGAAGGATAGACAAGCAAAAAGAGAACAAGCTCGGTCAACTCACTTTTCCTTCAAGATGGATGACAAGGAGTTTGTATCTATGTTATATCAATTCCCATGCTACTTTTTTGTTCTTACTTTTACCACATCATTATTATTTGTTGTTAATTCATTGTTACTTTTTCCACTGTAGTAGCAAAGCTCCTGATGAGAAAACGATGATGTTTCCTTACAGCTGTTGGAACTGGAGTAGATTTTTCATTTTAAAACTGTCACCCTCCTCCAGCTGGTTGGCATGCAGATTTAAAGATCTGGTCTGGATCAACTGCTAGTTTCCACTTGTGATAGCCACATGACGCCTGGCAGAGCACTGACTCCAGCAGCCTGGCAAACCCTTACTAGCCAGTACTCACCTTTGCTATTGGGACCAGTGATTCACATTTTTAGCAAGTACGGTGGCCTATAACTTCTGAATCATTTAAATTACATACCAGGTAATGTCTCTTTTCACATTGCTTCATCTTAAAATTCTGCTGCTACGTTTTTAAAAGTATATTTTAATGATTCTCAAGTACTAATTCAAAACAAATTTTCAATGCAGAAATTAAAAACAATCTGAAACAGATTACGTATCATTATCCCACCTGGCAGAATACAACAAACACCATAAATTCACTTATAATGCACTAATGCAGCTAAAAATGGTCTTAGGGCTCTTAAAAGAAAAGTTCCATTCAAGAGATGACTTACATAGTTGTGAGAAAAAGGTACAATTTACTGTAGCACAGCCCTGCCTAGAATGCTGGCTGAGGTTTCCATGGTTAATCTAAATTAAAATTAATTCCATATTTTTTTGGCAGAAGGTCTAAAGCCAATTTTCATTTTCCTTCTTCTACTATAATTAAAAACATAAGGAAAAGGCTTTGTATGCCTCATGTATGAAGGTACATTACAGTAGAAATTTTTGTTTTCTAATGAGTACAATGCTCACATTAATCTAGTCAAAATTAAGTGGGAAAGCAGAATACCATTATTGCTTTCCTGTGATTATGCAGTTAACAACAAATATACCCCATGCCTACAGGAGAATAGCACCCTGCATGCTGGACTTTGTTACTTGTTCTAAAAGGAAATGAACCTTAATGCAGATTTGATCTGCAGTCACCACACACTTCTGCCACAAGAATTACTAATCAGCAACTCAGAAACAACAGAAAAGGGCAAAGGTACCTAAAAAGCTTTTTACAGCAATATTCAAAAGACAAATACTCAAAATGCAAGATGTATAATACCAAAGGGAAACATAATGCACAGAATTTGGCTTCTGTTCACAGGCAAAATCTACTTTGTCTATATAATCAGAAAGCAGGTTCAATGTGAGAAGTGTACAAGTGGTCCAGGTCTCTCTGGATGCAGAGACAGTACACAAGACTCCAATAGAGTCCTCTCAGCAGATTAAAACTACCCTGATTTCATGAAGGTCTTCTGATGACTTACCAGCAAGCAGCCTGTAAGTGCACAATCTCAGGTTAAAGTTATTCTTATGAGCACTTAAAGGCAAGACTATCACATTACAGAGAGCTTAAATAAAAGCCCAAAGTTCACTGAATCATCATCTCTACCCACTTCACCCTATCAAGTACATTCACTGTTTGCAGCCCTTCACAAGTTTAGTTTCTGGAATAGAAACTTTGTCTAGCACTTAGCCTTGAGAATTAGCCCTGCACATCCTGCAAGTCAGTAACACTTTGTTAACATAGGATTCTACAACTGCTACAGAGTATGGTGAAAAAATCACTCTTTGTGGCATTCTGGGTAAAATAAATCACATTTCACCTATGGTGGATGAAGTACTTGGGGAAGTGGGGATGTAAATAAAAGCACAGTGAATTTTCCCGAGGCCTGTTCGAATTCAGTGGTGTCAGCCCTTCTCCCATCCTTCTCACCCTTAAAGACTGACACTTGTAAACTAAACAAAAAAAAAAAAAAAAAAAAAAAAAAAAAAAAAGCTTTAGGTTGAAACAACAAGCATGTGATTGAGAATTAAAGAGGAGAGGTAGCTTCCAGTATCAATATGCAAGAGGGGAAAAAGATCCCTGGGTTAGATGTGGAAGGAGCCAAAACCAGAAGGCTGCTTACCTTCAGTAAGTGAAAGCAATGGCTGGAAGAGGGGGAACAAAGTGGAAAGTGAGAAACAACAATGCTCAAAGATTGCAGCTGTGTGAGAGGGCCATAGAACAAGCAGATAAAAGCATGTAAGATGAAACAAGTTCATTTGAATTAGACTCATGGGCATTAGGCAAGCCAGAAATAGCAACAGCACACAGGGGGAAAATTCATTTTGTTAAAGAGAGGGCTAGGGGTAAAATTTTCTCATCTGCCATGGGCTCTTTGGTTAGAGGCAGGGATGTCACTCAGTCTGTGCCTCATCAATAGTGCAGGATGTTGTGCAGAAAAGCCACAAATGATTCAGGGAGCAGTCAAGTAATAAGGGAAAGATATGAACATACGCAGACAGCTATCTTAAACAGATCCCTGATGAAGAAAGAAAAAGACTGACAGAGAGACTGGCCATAGTGACCTGACCCACCTGAATTTTAGAGAGGAATACAAATATTGCAGACCATGACAGATGGGGGTACAACCACAAGAAAGGGGGATAAACTCTGACCAAGAAAAATTTTGTGCACTAGGAAGGGTGGCAATATGCAGACAGATATATTCAAATGACAGAGGTGACTAAAATTTAGAGAAGAACAAATATCTGAATGTAACCTCAAAGGAGTACCCTGTAATTTCAGGGAGGTGTTATTTGGGCACTAGCTACTGCTACAAACATGGATACAACTACTTTTATCAAATATACAAGAGAAAAGCATGGGGAAAGTTCTAGACAGAAAGAAATAAGCCTCCTTCTTGAGGGTGGAAGAAGGGAAGGGGTGGGAAACGCCTTCAAAAATGAAGAAAATGGGGAAAAGACCCTTGCTACACACACAGCTTCAGCCTAAGAAACTTGTACACTGGGATCCTTCCATTCAGATATGAGTTACAGACAGGACAGAAGGTGACTGGTACAAGTGGTTATTAAGTAAGATAAAGATAGTCACAAGATGAACCTCGTACCAAAAGAAGCAAGCAAAGAAGACAAGCAGTCAGCAAACAGGCTGACTTGTTGCAGAGAGGGTCAGAGGGGCACGGGAGACAGACAGCTAATCAGAGATGAAATTTTCCTTGAGGGCACAAACAACCCTCCTGAATACATGTGAGTTTATCTGAGTGGGTTTGAGTATTCAAAGGGGCCAGGAGGAAGCAGGGAATGGATGGCACTGAGGCAGCATGTGGTCACAATGACAGTATTTCATTGTAAAATGCCGAGGAACTGCTGGAAATCTTCACGATCCCTCTGGCCATTACGCCTGATTATTTGTTCTAACCAGTACTTGAAAAGAGCTTTTTAATACATAAATGGCATATATATGAGTTCTTGCTAACTACAGCTTCATTCTTTGCTTATTATTTTCTGAGTGATAAGCATGACAAAGCAACATACGTTAGCTATGAAAGGCAAATCCCTGTCCAAAGCAGCCTGCTCCTGCCCTAGAAAGTCTCAAAGCACAGAAGAGACCATAGATGGGTGAAAGTAAGTGATACTGGCCCCATGTTACAGGCTGAGAACTGAGGAAGAGAGTTGGTAAGTGATTTTCCCGGGATTTCACAGGAGGTCAGCTGCAAAACTGGATACTTAAACCCTCTCTTCAGCATACATCCAGTGCTTTAGTCACAAGGGCAGTGCATCCCTTTTAAGGACATTTTCTTTCATCCTCAGAATGTCCTGATAGCAGGAGTCTTTGACTGAATGAGTATGTTGAGTTAATATAGCTTGAAGTCTTTAAACCATGCTGTACTTTTCCATCTCTATTTCCAGCTCCCTTGCAGTCACTTTTAGTTTGAGCTCAAAATTAGCAGTACTATCAACTCCATCCACAAAGCCAACCTTTTTATCTACTTACAGTTCTGTTGGTGAAGTTACTGAAGTCTGTCACTAGGATCTGCTTGATCATCTCTGGTGTGGAGACCACCACAAACATCTGGCGACCAATGTAATACCTACAAAGAAAAAAAGCAGAGAGTCATTTTAGCAGATAATAACTGCCAGAGAACCATCTCCTTCCCTAAGATACCTCTTCTGGCTTGAAAATGCTTGCCATGAATAGAGATCACATTAAATACATTCTTTTGGGTAAAGCAGTACCTTTTCCCATCCCTCTCAACTATTAAATTAAGATGCATAGTCCTGGAATTTAAAGGAAAGAGCTTAAAACCTTTTACTGATTAATCACTACTCAGCCAACATCTTAAAGTAAAGGTTTACACACTCTATGTTCACTGTGAACTCCATACAAAGTGATGTAGCATCACTAAGCCAAACTACAGAGGGGCAAAACACTACAAACCAACAACCAATCACAACAGACCTACAGAAATTATTATCTTGCAGTTAGCCACATGAAATGTCTTTCCATGGCAAAGCCCTGGGACTTACCCCCACCCCACAAATCCTAAGGGTGGAGAGGTCGCCTTCTCCAGCAGCATTCTCCTCAGCTCCATGGGCACTCCAGGCTCAGCTTCTCTACACGAAGCGGAAGTACCACCAGCAAGCAGAGGTTGCTGCGGTTCCCAACTTTGCCAACTGCTGGACCAGAAAGACTATGCAGGTAGCTCTGCCTTTGCTCTGTCAGGACAGAGGAAGAGTAGGCTGGAGACAGGCACAGGAGGGACAGGCAGCTCAGAGTAGAACACAAGAGCAATACCACAGATACTGCAATACTGTGGTAATATTGTTGCCTAACCATTTTAGTACGATCCAGCTTAATATCAATATATTTCTTATCATCTGTCTACATTGCAGCAACAGAACAGCCAAGCAAACCGTGGGCTGAATTAAATTTAGCAACTGGAGGTTCCCATGGCAATGAAGCTGCAGCAGCACTGATTTCACTGAGGGCAAACAAGTCAGACAGATATCTCGATTCCAAAACAGTCCACCTTGACCCCTGTATCACCAAAACTCGCAACAAATGACAGAGAAGAACAAGAAAATAGTTTTCTTCAGGAAGGAAATGATGCTCCTTTCTTTTCTGGTGGGTTTCCAAACGGAACTTTTATCTCCCAAATCCAATCCACATTGGCTCCACTTGTACCTTAGATACAGGTGGTCTATTAAAGTAAACCTTCTTCACCTCTCTCAGTTTGCTAAGCCACAGCAAAGTAGCTGTCTGTTCATGGTCAAACTTCTATTTAGACTCCTAACAGGTGCTTAAAAAAGCGTGCTTTGATCACAGTCTTTGGTAAAAGCAGATAATGCCCCTACGTGACCCACCAGCATGTACTTTGTATGACTTCTCTGGCATTAGAGGTGAAGACCTGTGCTGCTTCAAACCTACCCAGCCAGGTATACTGACCTTTCACACTCGCACATCGCTTTTCTCTTCACCTCTCCAAGCTTACTCAGTTCCTGGTCTCATTTAGTAGTTAATGACTGATGGTCTTCCAACACACAGCTTTTCACAGGAACCAAATCCCTATTACCAGTTTCCAAATATGAATCAGAAGATACCCAGATAGGTTAACTCTGACCATCAAGAGGCACCACATGGTGCATCATGCAAAGCATGTGTGTGTGTGAGACAGAGACAGACACTTCTAGTTTATTTCAGCCTTGGGAGGTTGCAGAGCTCCAGCCCACTGGAATTAAGAGGATAGTACTCACAGTTAGAGTCCTTATGTCACAGAGCACTCTGTGTGTGAAAGCACTCAGGACTAAAATTTGGGACAGGATCATCTTTCACTCGAGCTGCTTTTATGGAAAAATGACTCACAAGCCAAGCTTATGTAAACAAATCTATTCATCATTCTCCAACTCAGACTAGTCACCCAAACTCCCAGTTCTGCTTCCACAGCTAAGCTCCTTCTTTATTTACTCTTCTCTAAGTTTCTATCTATAGGCACCTCTTTTTCCTTTCCTTATCCATTTATAAATAAAGGCAGAGAACAAGAACGGAAAAAAAATATCCCTTAAAATTAATAAAATGAAAATACTGAAAAAAAAAAGTTTGTTTTTTAAGCAAAGTTCTGCTTGCTTTTAAAGAATGACTGCTCTAAAATAGACACAGGCTATCATCTTTTATTGTATCTCAAACAGCAAAAGCTCTCTTTCTGACTTCTTTCCCCACTGTTCTACTTTCTGCATATAATCTTTCTAACCTTTTCTAGGACACAAAAAGAACACTCTGTGTGTGGACATGCTTTGCAAGTCAAAATCCACAGGCTAAGAGCATAACTTCAATGACCTTCCCCTGAAGTTAACAAAACAGGACAAATAGAGCTAAGCATGAAACAAAATCATCTGAGCTATTTCATTTAGCAAACAGGCCCAGAACCTGAAAAGCCACAAGGAAGATATTTAAATGAGTTTTGATAAATTTAGCATCCTTTGCAAGAATAAGGCCTCAGTCACAAACCAAGAAACTACATTGGAAAAATTTAAAATTTGAACTACAGACCAGTCAGCCTCACCTCTGTGCCTGGCAAAATCTTGGAGCAGATTCTCCCTGAAGGCATGCTAAGGCGCATAAAAAAACAAGAAGGTGCTTGGTGACAGCCAGCATGGCTTCAATAAGGGGAAAACCTGGCTGACCAATCTGGTAGCCTTCCACGATGGGGCTATGGAACTGAGGGACAGCGGTAGAGCAGTTGACATCATCTACCTTTACTTATGCAAAGCATTTGACACTGTCACACATGACATCCTTGTCTCTTAAGTTGGAGAAACATCAATTCGATAGGTGGACCACTCGGCAGATAAAGAACTGGCTGGATGGCCGCACACAAACAGTTGTGCTCAATGGCTCAATGTCCAGCAGGAGACCAGTAACGAGTGGTGCCCCTCAGAGATCGGTGCTGGGACCGGTGTTATTCAGCATCTTTGTTGGTGACATGGAGTGAGTGGGATTGAGTGCGCCCTTAGCAAGTTTGCTGATGACACCAAGCTATGTGATTTGGTTGATATATTGGAGGGAAGGAATGCCATCCAGAAGGACCTTGACATGCCTGTGAGGTGGGCTGATGCCAACCTGATGAAATTTAACCATGTCAAGTGCAAGATCCTACACCTGGGTCAGAGCAATCTCAGGCACAGCTACAGGTTGGGCAGAGAAGAGATTCAGAGGAGCCCTGTGGAGAAGGATTTGGGGGTGTTGATCAGTGAGAAAATGAACATGAGCCGCTAATGCGCTCTTGCTGCCCAGAAAGCCAACTGTATCCTGGGCTGCATCAAAAGGACTGTGACCAGCAGAATGACGGAGGTGATCCTGCCCCTCTACTCTGCTCTCGTGAGACTTCACTTGGTGTACTATGTGCAGTTCTGGTGTCCTCAACAGAAAAAGGGCATGGAACTGTTGGAACAAGTGGAGAGGAGGGCCATGAGGATGATCAGGGGACTGGAGCACCTCCTGTTTGAAGATAGTATGAGAAAGTTGGGGCTGTTAAGCCTGGAGAAGAGAAGGTTGCCTGGGGACCTCATAGCAGCCTTCCAATATCTGAAGGGTGCCTATAGGAATGCTGGGGGATGAACTCTTCTTTAGGGACTGCAGTGATAGGCCAAGTGGTAATGGGTTTAAACTTATACAGGGGAAGTTTAGACAGGATATAACAAAGAAGTTCTTTAGTGTAAGGGTGATGAAGCATTGGAGTGGGTTGCCTGTGGAAGTTGTGAATGCTCCACACCTGGTGATGTTCAAGGCCAGGTTGGACAGAGTCTTGGTTTAGTGTGAGGTGTTCCTGCCCACGGTGGGGCGTGGGGAGGTTGTAACTAGATGATCTTAAGGTCCTTTCCAACCCTAACTATTCTATGACTCTATGACTCTAAACTATTCACGGCTAGTTTTTGTGGTTTGTGTTTGTTTATTTGTTTTTTCACTTGTTCTGAAATGGCAATTAAAAGATAAAATCCTCCTGAACAATAATCTCCTCTTTCCAAGTAAATAACGTATTCACCCCTGCCATATAACTTCATTTTGATTCTGTATTACTTTGTGAGGATATCACCAGTCTCACATGGGCTTAGATTTATTATTGAACAAAACCTGATATTCATGTCAGATTTTAATAAATAAAAGTTTGAGAAAAACAAAAGCCTCCAGGCAAGTACATTACAAATGGATTCATAAATAATTTAGAACAGTACTTTTTATTAACTTTCTCTAGGTTAATCTTTTCACAGGGCTTGTCCACACACAGAAGTCCTGCCTTTACGTGGGGTGATACAGTACCATTACACTGCTTGACCCAAACCTTTGTAATATTTTCACATAGGGTGTTCCAGGTGTAATGCAAACACTTGGGACTATCAAGCTGATTCATGCAGAGAAACAAGAATGCATGAATAGTAGCATGGCATCCTCAGGACTACACAACTCTGCCCATGGTAATCAGTTTTAACACTGCCTTACTGGTAAAAATACATTTCAAAAGTTGCAGAAAAAGCAGGCTGCCCCCAGTGCGTTTAACAAAGCACTCACAGGTCAAGGCGCAGTTAATTTATAGCATATTGAGCAAAGGAAGTTAATCTGCATCCAGTGTTTTAATAACTGAAAAGGATACAAACACCTGACACACCCAACCACAGCAGTTTCATTTGTAAGAGTAGACAAGCAGTAGTCTTACAGCAATTGATGAAAAGGGCAGAGACTTGCATTCAGGTTTCACCCAAGATGTTGCAGTTCTCTTTAGTTCATTTCTTAAACATGTATTTTCTTCAATTTGCAAGAATAAACAGCAATCCAGCAATGATTTCTGCTGCTTTGGGCTTGCCCATTTCCTTCTGCAGAGATGTGGCACAGGTGTCTCAATCCAACTCCCAGTGTCTGCCATGAACTTGGCCAAAGAAGTCACCATAGAGGTACCTTCTTAACATGGAGATAAGTGATGCCTGCAAGTTCAACTATGAGCTGAGGTAGAAGCAGTGACACAAGCAGCACACTGGACTATCCAGTCCCCCTGGCAACACCCAAGCACATCATCTCTGTTTCCAGTGTTTGTGAGGGACCCCTCAGGAATACAGATTTCTGCTCCTTAGGCATTGTAGATGATCAATCAGCTACTTTTAATTTGAAGAACCAATTTAGCATTATCCTTTTTGTGCCCCCAAGATCATTCTGGCTACACTGCAGTCATCCACTGTCAACACGTCCTGAGCAACGGCTGTGCTCTCTGAGAAAAGTTCACAGCAACGCCGCTTTGCCACACAGGAAAACATGGAGTGTGCATATAGTAAATCATGGCAAAGGGCCATATGCTTTTGTATAACATCCGTGTGGGAAACACCTGCAACCTTTTCACCTTGATTATAGTGCTGCTGTCAATTCACAGCAGACTTTGATCTCCCTATCTATTATCAGTTGCATGTATTACAAACACATCACATTATTCACAAAACATGTATATGCTGGTAGGCAGTAAATGAGGCTTTGTTTTCTATGCTGCAGTCTGGCAAAGTACACAAAGATCATCTGGAAAGCTAAATGAAAATAGAAAACTTTATTATCTCTATCTTCCTCAGGGAAGAGCAAAAAAAAAGCAGTAAAAAAAAGGGGGGTGTGTGTGAAGTACGAAACGCAGAAACAGGGGAAAAGGTTAATATTCTTAGGAGACATTTCCTTAAAAAGAAGTTCCTCAATCACTCTGCCTCTTTTGTTTAGAGACACCCATCTACTGCAGTCAGAGAAACGCAAAAAACAAAGAGCACGCTGCTGGTTTAAAATAGAACTGAAACCTGGCATTACTTGCTTAGTTATTTCAGATATCAGCAAAATGATTTGTCATGAGCACTGTCCCACCTCTTGCAGACAATTCAGACCCTGTATGTACAAGCAATAGGGAATGTACAGCTGTAAAGCACAACCACAATCTTTATGGAAGAAAAGCAAGACAAGGTCACAAAAAAATTTGTCAGGTACTGCAAGTCTCATTATTATTTGTGTTATACTAGTAGCTAGAGACCTCCAAGGTTCCTGGGCTCTAATTTGGCAGTAGCTTTGCATAACTAGAATGCTCATTCCAGGCCTGTGAAGCCTACAGTTTAGACAACCTGGAGTGACAAACAGTGAGGAGAACAAACGACGTTCTCAATTTTCAGTTTTCTATCTGCTGGACAAGGGGACAGGCAGGTATGGAAGAGCCATGAACTGACACCATATGAGAACATAGTTCCTCAAGTGCCGTATGTACCTGGAAATCCCGTATCAGCTTTCTTCAGAAAATCTGCTGGAAAGTCGGGAGCTCACTGTCATGCCACTTTTGCATTCCAAGCTGTGACTCTACCTGGCAGGATGCCTTTCCTGGACTATTTTTATAAAGCACTGACAAGTTGAGTATCTCTGGATTGACTGATTGAGAACCGAGAAACGCACATCATCACTTAAGGAAAAAAACAATCCCCCCAAAATCCCAGAAACAGATGAGATTACTGGACATAAAAATGAAGCCCCAGCAGCACTGAGTACTATCAGGAACAGAGAAGTTTCCAAGCACAGCCCTGCCAACACACAGACACACGCCTCAGTCGGAGACTAATCCAAACCATTGTGTAAATTCATGAGAAAGAAGACATGGCCACAGTGCTTTCTATTTAGGAATAAATTGTCCCTCATTTCCTTTCTCAGTGAACTACACTTCTTTTTGTGTCATGAAAGCTTTAAAATAAGTACACAGAACTATTAATTTAATTCCTGCCTGTATTAAAAATAACACGTAACAAGATGCTCATACACTCGAGCACACTTTCTTCACCGCTCTGTATTGCTATGCTTCCACCTCTTTGTCCACACACCCAAGATT
Organism: Forpus xanthops; assembly: GCA_032466535.1. Lineage (NCBI taxonomy): Eukaryota > Metazoa > Chordata > Aves > Psittaciformes > Psittacidae > Forpus > Forpus xanthops. Next base: position 7,317 of record JASSUY010014447.1, on the reverse strand, counting down.
AAAAATGCTATCTTCTACGTACCAAGAACCTCTGTGCTATCTCAAACTTGCACCTTGCCAAAAGACCTCTGCTTTCTGACAGGCTTAAGGAAGTATCAAATAAGGAAGAAAATTCCAGGATTATTTATATTCTCTGCACCACTAAAAGCACAGCTATTTTTAAAGGAACTCCTCCTCTGTCAGGTGCAATAAGAGACTCATGGTATGAAAGTAGTAAATTTAGGGTTGACAATAAGGAGAAGCAGGGCTGATTGGGGCTGTTACAAGGTACAGAGCTGGTAAACTCTTTCAAGTACCTTATACCAGGGAGCAAACAAGATCTATTTCTGGGCATCTCTAATCCCAGCCGGGGTTTAACAACTTGAAGGTGTCACACATTTACTAATCCCTTCCCCCCTTCCAAGTGAGCAGTGCAGGAAACGCAGACTCTGCATGGTTGTGTTAATTCATTCATGAAATGAAGCAGATGACATTTACCCACATACAAGGAATGACAGGGATTAAATTAAGCTCACAAAGTGCCATGAAGAGAAAAAAAAAAAAAAAAAAAAGGAAAAAAAAGAAAAAAAAAAAACCACGTCTCAATTATACAGACATATTTGGCAATCTATGTCCATTTCTGAGGAAATCTAAGTCCAGATCCAAATGCAAGTACAAAAACTCATGCCCACGTTCAGGGGCTGGAAGGAGAAGGAGCAACAGGAATGGACATGGATAACAGAGTGTATTCTGCTCTTGCTCCAGGTGGGCTGCGGGAGAAACCATGTCCTGTGTTATGCTCCTCCACAGCTGGGGAGCTGCTGCTTCCCAGGGCTGGTGGGGGTTATTTTTATCCTGGCAACTGGGCTAAGATGATTGCCACCACCACCACCATGCTGCGTGCTTGCATCATACCACTAGCACTGATTAGCTGCATCAGTATTCCACTTCATTAATGCTCAATGAAAGCTGTAAATAGGTTACTGCTTTTATAGGCTGCTACTGGAAATTATAAGTACTGTTAGATTAATAAGAAACCAGTTGTTCCTCTGACACCTGAGTGTACAGTGCTATGGCTACTGGGTGACACTGGAAGCACTCACAGCTCTTGACTTCAGCAACAGTGTGAGAAGCTGGTTTCTAAATCTTTTCCCATGGCCTTTCCCGTCAAGCTTGGTCTGTATTAGTCTGTGTTTTGTTACCCATGTTTACACTGTGACATTTTCACCAAAGCTTGTTTTGTCTGTACTCATTAAAGCACAGTATGCCTCACTGACCTCATGTGATGGTGCAGCAGACATTTCCTGTAGGTTTCAGCATATTTCTGTGCCCAGCATTTCTGTGGGTTTACGAAACAGATACAGCCCGATAGGAGTTTCATCTTGGGCTCTTCACACCTAATTCACTACCAAAATATTCCTTCACCATACCCTGACAGAAAACCCAACAGGTTACCAGTTCCAGTACACTGGATTACTTTTTCTAGGCAAGGCTACCCCTGGGAGGTGGCAAATTTTTTGCATCTCCAAATTTTATTTGCTACCATCTACACAGTGTTCATTTGGATGAGTCTATTATTTATATTCAACAATGATACTCATCTTTATCAGTGCAGTGAAAAAAAAATAAAGGCTACAAGATGGCTGAGGAGGGTAAGCGGACAATGTTACTAAGGCTAAACTAGTGAAGCCTTTCCTCTATCTTTTTTTTTTTCTTCCACATAAGGGAGAGAGAGGGATCTGCTGAGTGCTTATACTGATTTCTAGTCAGGAGCTCTAAGCAGCTCCCTTGACAGACAGGTAAGCAATTTCTGGGAAACAACAGACAGTATTACTCTGGCAGAGCTACAGCCATTTTGTACAAGATAAATGGAGACAGCGCAGTGCTTTTGAAGATGAGGGATATGATGTGATGCTACATTGTATAATATGGCTAAGGTAACACATCAGAGAGGGACATGAAGCAGGGCTGCTTTCTGGCAGAGGAAGGGGTACCCCTCCCAAAGAGTGGCTGTGAGGTCAGGGAGGATCCTCAGCGTCTCAGAAATCAGGAGAGCATGCATGTGCCATGGTGCAGGCTCCAAAAAAAATTTTGGGACAAGGGACAAAAAGGAGAGAGCATATTTGGGACTATGAGGAGAAAATGAAAAAGGAAGGCAGTCAAAGGATTTAAATATAATTTGTGATACTAGACATCATAAGACAGAGCAAGCTATTGAACAGTTTGATTATAATAAAACCACAAGTATAATACAGTTACTAGTTACATGCTCATCACCAAACTTCACATAAGCAAACACGCTTCAAGGTGACTAAAATAAAACCTGAGCTATTTGACTTCTGCCTCTCATAAAGCATTTCTGACCATGACTAAATTGAGTTTTGTATTATTTTTCCTTCCCAAAACTTGACACCAGGATACAAAGAAAAGCCATCCATAAGTCTGTGTTTTTACAATCTTCATCTCACGTACACTTCTCATGGCCAGGACTCAAGTATGACTGGAGTTTCACACATCTCTAGTTTTGGTTAGCCATTTCAGCCCTGAAGGAAAGAAAAGGCTTTCAGAAAACAGTGGGTATCTCTATCTGCTAAAAAGTCATGCCCTCATGCATATCTTCAAAAGACGCATTCAGAACAGAGGCACTCAAAATAAGTAGGCTCTTTCTGTTTGTCTTAATTCTGCACTTTGTCTTTAATTTCTTCAAGGGCAAGACAGCTCACCTGCCTCCTGTAAACACAACCAGCAGTGGTGGACAATACAATACTTCATTTTTGTATGCGTCTGAAATAAACATATATATAAATTTCCTCCAGTCTACTCCTTACAGGCATTTTGACCTTAAATCAATGAAACATTTATAATATATTGCAAACTTTCAATTTTTATACTTCTGCTCTGTTTCTGTTACTGCATATGCGTGCACATCTGAAATAATATTGGTTTAATATTAGAATATTTTAATTCTTCAATAATAAATAGGACACAATGCACTGATTTTTTTTCTTAATAAATATAACATGATGAAATTAGTAAGTCAAATTGAGTTTTGCGTAACTACACATGCATACATTGTTTTGTTGAATAAAAAACAAGACACTTAAACTTGGTCTTGGCTAACAGCCTGAGGATATCTGAAATTTAAGCAAATAAAAACAGGGTTTCATAAGTGGGAAGCAACTCATTCATCTTGTTTGCGTACAATGAAGACGCAGATCCCAGTCAAATCTGTGAAGCCTTACTCAGGCGAGTAAAGGTTTGCCAGACTAGCCACGAGGGGGACAGTCATTGGGACATGCTTTTTCTTCCCGATCTGCCTTAAAAAAAATACATTGAAACAAAGAAAGAAAGGATAGCAACCACCTACTGAGCTCCTGGGAATGTAATTTTTATGCTACAGCATACAAAATGCACACAGGAAAGATTCATTTTTTAAAATGCTTGCATACCTGTGGCAGTGTGTGCTTTTCCTATGCATTCTCAAGATTTACACACACGCACAGAATCATTTAATTCTGCTAATGCATTATTAAATGCACGCTAAGACTCCAATAAAAATAATTTCCCAATGCTTTATGCATTTATCATGAAACCACTAGCAGAATTCTTTACAATAAAAATGCTAGCTGTACACATGACCAAACTAAATTATCTAGGGAAATGGCTAATATCTGACCATGTGGAAACATTAGAACGCAGGGCTTTGTTATAGGGCCAGAAGGAAAAAAATGATGTATTTTCTTACAAAAAAAAATTGATATGATAGGAATATTTTTAATAGTAGAAAATGCTGCAGCTTCAGGAAATTCTCCTGAATCAATTCAATCCATGTTGCTCTGGACTTTAAAAACCCATTAAAAATAACCATGATAAATTTCCTAACCTCTTTCAGTGCACCATACAGAAGACAAAGGAAACTGAAATTCAACAGAGATAGAAAAGAAAGAAAAGAATGGAAAAACCTGATAGCTCGTATATCAGCAGTAACATCCTTGCTAACAACGAGCAAATCTGCGCCACAAAGGACAAGAGGAGCAGGAGTGATGTGTACAGCTGACAATGGCACCCCAAAGTAATGACTTCCAGGAAAATCTGCTGTTGCAAACGGACAACAGGCTGCTGAGAAATAGTTGAGTCATAACTTTCATAACACGGCAAATTATTTTAGCCTGAAAAAGAACATACAGAAAACCAGGATGCGTATAGCTCTGTTAAGGCAGCTACAGGGACAACAGCCTATAAGCAGCTAATATGCACACCTGGTTTAAATTATTAAACCTAGCTGAATTCCATGCACATTCAGGGATTTTTCCCAATATTTAATGTACAGTCATAAGCCACAGATCATGTTTCAAACAGTAAAATTAGCAACAGCACTGCCTAGTTGACCTATTTTCCACTTAACCACAATGTACATATTATCAGCTGTAACAAGTACACTTTTCTTACTGCTTCTTTTTGCATGCATGCGTGTTTGTATAATAAATGTTATATACGTCACCATATCCTGAAACAACCCAAATCCCAGAGGACAGAGGAGTACTTTGAGCCCCCTCCTACTCCATGAATGGACCCTTCCATCATGGAGAAGCAGGTACTGCTCACCCACCTCCTTCTTCTCACGGCTGGCCAAGGTGCAGCACATTACACCAGCACAGGCAGCCAATTCCCACATATGCACTGCACGAGTTTGAACTCTCTTCACAGCTGCATTAAACAGCTGTTCTGGGCCCCTTGTATAGCTGCCTGGGGACATGAGTGAGATGTAGACTCAGGAATTTCTTCTCTTTGGTTTGGTGACAGCTGCTTGGCTGAAGACCTCAGGACTCCAGTGTACTGCTTCATTTCTGTGTCGTCCGAGTAAATGTTATTGTCCAACAGCACTTTCTTTTGTTACTCCACAAACCTCCTGGATCTCTGCAGCCTGCTGGAGCAGTTTCCTACAGCCCTTCCCTCCAGGTAGTTGTGCATACATGAAACATCAGCGTTTGTACTTGGGATTTCTAAGAACATTTCTGAATCAAAAACGGCAGTTTTAACTGCACAAAATCTACATAGAAAAAGGTAAAATGAAAATATTTGAAAGCAGATGCACGTAAAAACTTCATATTCCTTCTAAATATACCAGTATTGGGGCAAGATCAAGTGATTTGCTCCTCAAGCAACAACAGAGGTACAGCAGAGATAAAACCCACCCAATCTATTCCTAACGCCTATAAACAAAGCAAAAAAAAAAAAAAACCAACGCTCCTAGCACAACTGTAGGATGTACCGCCACTGAAGTAAATATATTGATCTATCAAAAATGATTGAAGACTGACAATAAAAGGGTTATAAATGCTTAGAAGAAAGAGAAGGCAAAACCACAAAACCAACCCACTGAAAAACTCCCACATGCATTCACAGGGAAAAATGTACTGAAACAATAAAACATGATGGCAGTGCCGGTATGTTTTTGATAGCTGCCTCTCCCAAAACCTGGAACAATCTTGTCACAAACCAAGCAAATAAAAATATACATGTATGAGTAATTGTCAGAGGAATTCAGATGCTTCAAGTCCTGTGGGCAAAGAAGATAGGGGATAAAGGTAAGAAAGCGGGAGAAGGCCCCACTTTTAGTATTTATAATCACTGATCATGCTCTCCTCATCTCGAACCTTTTTAGTGCACCAGAGACCTTGCAGTTAAATATGCAATGCTGCCTGCATGGCAGTTTGAATGCTGCTAACAACACCCACTTGCCCTCTGACCTCAGCACAATCCACTGCTTAGATTCTTCAGGCAGAAGGTGGCAGGATGGGACAGGCTACAGATTTTGGGGGTGTCAGCTAGTGCCAATCATGTCAACAGCTGCCTGGAAAAATCCAATACTCAAAATAGCAAGGCCAAAAGAGGGCTGGGATGGAGAAATACACTGAACACAAGCCCAGAGCAGTGCTGCATGTATAAACACAGTGACATATCATAGAAACATAGAATAGTTAGGGTTGGAAAGGACCTTAAGATCATCTAGTTACAACCCCCCTGCCAGGGGCAGGGACATCTCCCACTAAACCATGCCACCCAAGGCTATGTCCAACCCGGCCTTGAACACCGCCAGCAATGGAGCATTCACAGCTTCCCTGGGCAACCCATTCCACTGCCTCACCACCCTTATGGTAAGCAATTTCTTCCTTATATCCAATCTATACTTCCCCTGTTTAAGTTCGAACCCGTTACCCCTTGCCCTATCACTACAGTCCCTAAAGAAGAGCCCATCCCCCAGCATCTCTATAGGCACCCTCCAGACATTGGAAGGCTGCAATGAGGCCACCACGCAGCCTTCTCTTCCCCAGGCCCCAACTTTCTCAGCCTATCTTCATACAGGAGGTGCTCCAGTCCCCTGATCATCCTCATGGCCCTCCTCTGCACTTGTTCCAACAGTTCCATGTCCTTTTTATGTTGGGGACACCAGAACGGCACACAATACTCCAAGTGAGGTCTCACAAGAGCAGAGTAGACAGGCAGGATCACCTCCTTCGACCTCCAGGTCACACTCCTTTTGATGCAGACCAGGATATGGTTGGCTTTCTGGGCTGCAAATGCACACTGAAGCTGGCTCATGTGCATTTTCTCACTGACCAACACCCCCAAGTCCTTCTCCACAGGGCTGCTCTGAATCTCATCTCTGCCCAACCTGTAGCTGTGCCTGGGATTGCTCTAAGCCTGTTGTAGGACCTTGCACTTGACATGATTAAACTTCATGAGGTTGGCATCAGCCCACCTCACAAGTTGTCAAGGTCCCTCTGGATGGCATTCCTTCCCTTCCAGTGTATCAACCGAATCACACAGCTTGGTGGCATTGGCAAACTTGCTAAGGGCACACTCAATCCCACTGCCCACATCACTGACAAAGATGTTGAACGAGACTGTTCATAACACCGATCCATGAAGGACACCACTCGTTACTGGTCTCCAGCTGGACATTGAGCCATTGAGCACAACTGTTTGCGTGCGGCCATCCAGCCAGCTCTTTATCCACCGAGTGGTCCACCTATCAAATTGATGACTCCCCAACTTAAGAGACAAGGATGTCGTGTGAGACAGTGTCAAATGTTTCGCACAAGTTCAGATAAATGACATCAAATGCTCTACCCCTGCCCATCAGTTCCATAGACCCATCATAGAAGGCCGCCAGATTGGTCAGGCAGGATTTCTCCTTAGTGAAGCCATCCTGGCTGTCACCAAGCACCTTGTTGTTTTTCATGTGTCTCAGCATGCATTCCAGCACAATCCGCTCCAAGATTTTGCCAGGCACAGAGGTGAGGCTGACTGGTCTGTAGTTCCCTGGCTCATCCA
>JASSUY010014445.1:0-10677 GCA_032466535.1 Forpus xanthops | reverse complement strand
CCGCAGCCGGCAGCATCGCGGCGGGACTGCCCGGGGATGCAGCCGCGCTAAGAACAAAAGCCCCTCTGCCACGGTCACGCTCCGGGGCTCTAAAGCGGCCCGGCCAAACTTGGATCTCTGCCCCTCTCCGCCGGAGCCGCGGCGGTGTCCTGATTGAACTCGCCGGAGCCTTCCCCGTGGCACTGCCCGGGAGCCGCGGCTCCCCAGCCCCGCTGCGCGCCGTCCCGCCGGGGCTGCCCGGGGAGGGACGGACGGAGGGAAAGAGGGGGCCGCGCCCCGGAGCCGGCAGTGCCGCCGCAGAGGGACCCCGTCCGCCTCCCCGCTGCGGGACCTTGGCTTTGCCCTTCGCGCGGCAGGTGGCGGGGCCAGCCGAGAAGGATGCGTTTCTTCCCGTGGTGTTTTTGGCTGCTGTGTGTCGTCTCCGCCCCGGCTCGCGGTGACAGCGGCGGCAAGGCTAGGAGCTGCGCCGAGGTCCGGCAGCTGTATGGGGCCAAGGGCTTCAGCCTCAGCGGCGTGCCCCAGGCCGAGATCTCCGGTGAGTCCCGCGGAGCGCGGCGGCAAAGGGCGAGGGGGTTCCGGGCGGGGCCGATCGCTCTCGCCGCTGGAGTTTGTGTCGGGGCGAGGCGGCGAGGAGTCGGACCGGACGGGTTACCCCTAAGGCCGGGCACCCTGTGAGCACTGCCCGGGTTGAAGCGGGCTCTCTGCAGCGGTGGCGGTGCGAAGGGAGCTGGGGTGGGGAGAGGCGTGTAGGGTGTGTGCCTGTCCAAGTGTTCAGCGGTCCTTTCTTTTATTGCATTGTCTCGTTTTTTCTGTTTTGGGTACAATTGAAATGGTTTCAGGGGTTGGTTCAGAAATCAGGATAAGCAGTCTGCAGTGGGTTTTGGTGTTGGAACTGGAAAATGCCACAAGGTCATGAGAGAGAAGAATTGATTTCATGTTCTTTTGTATGGGAAACAAACCTATAAATGGGATTTGTCACTTGTTAAAACGAAGCAGGAGTAAAATGACCCTGTGTCGAGCACGTAGAGCGTAGAGGAAACCTGAGCAACCTGCATCAGTGCATCCGCTTGCCTTCATTCTGGATTTGGACAAATCTTGGTTGATTCGCTCCTCTTTGTAGAAAACCACTGAAATACCAAAGAATAGTTAAGGTCTGGCTTGTGTTAGGGTGGGTTTTTTCTTTTTTTTTTTTTTTTTTCCCTGAAAGCTTGAGGGGAATATGCTGAGGTATTGGGGGTTTGGGTTTGGATTTATAGATTCCCATCTAAGTTTTGATACATCAGCTCATGACCCATACCTGGAAGCTTTTCCCTCGCTTGTGGGAGCTTCCTCCTTCAGACAAAGCATAAAACGTGCAGGCGTACGTGCCGGTGCCAACCTACAGGGACATCCCAGGAAAACTACAGTTCATAGTTCCCATCGAAGCTACAGAATGCCTTATGTTGAATATTTCATTGTGTAGTTTTCCAGGGAAACGGAGTCATTATCTGCCCCATAGGCTGAGCCATGTGCATGTCTCATACATGTGGACAAATTAAGACTTTCTTTGTCAAGTTGCAACAAAGAGTACGTTTCCCAGATGAGCTGAGCAGTCTTGAGGCTTAACAGTGGGGAATTTTGAAATCGTTTAAGCATCACTATTAATAGCATAGTAATTCATCTGAGCGAGAAAGTGGCTTTTTGTATGCTTGCATCTAATTATGACAAATGTGAATACATTAGAGCCATGATTCAGGTGGAAAGTTCTTGGAGGTCTAGATGTTTACAAGTACTCATAGGGATTGCTACAGCATTATATGTGGGGATAATACTTCAGGGGCAGACCTTGAGGACGGCAGGTACAAGTGCTACGTAGCCCAGGTTGGCAGTGAGTAAAAACATCTTGTGCCTACAGAGCACTCATACTCAAGAAGTGACGGAGGACACACGGGTTTCTGGGAGGCAGGAGTTTTGTTTCTTACTATTTGTTGCTATGAGTGTGTACACTGACAAGTCTTGAGCAACAGTAGTTAAAACTTTAGTATCAAACTGGGCATCTCTGGTTGTTACTTTAAACAGGGAAACTATAGATAAACACTACAAAACCTTGATGAATACCGCATGGAAACGAATAAGGAGTGCTTGGGAGAAGAAGGTTCCACCCATAAACCTGCTGCTGCTGATACAATTAGCCTGGTATTTAAAACCCGGTATTTAAGCTAGCGGACTTAATGACTTTCATTGGTAATTATAATGCATATGGAGATACTTAGGAATGTGCTTTTCTCCTCTGTTATACTTACTATACAGTTAAAACATTGATGTACATTAATACTAACCTTAGACATGGCTATAATAGTGTTGTATATCCTGTATGCTTTTTGGCAGTTGTGCATGTTAGTGCAGAAGTCGATGCCAGTTTTGTTGTCTCTCAAAAGGAGGAGTCTTGAGTATCCCTACAGTATCCCTACATGTAAGAGGTGCAGTTTATAATTCCACATTATTCTAAGTGCTCAGTCATCACTTAAGGCTCAACAGCATTAGTTCAGCTTACTTACTATGAGGGTCATAATCTCTATGCAGCCTTGTCAGGCTCCCCCCAATTGACACCTGGGAATGCACACACATCAACATACAACAACTTTTGGCTAAGATAAGAAAAACTGATGAAGATGCCATGGCTCCAGTTGGACCTGTGATGCAGTTTTCTCGTGGTGCCCTTAGTCAGAACTACCCGGAGAACCACATTTTAGTGTTATTTCTGAGCCCTCTGGAGGCAAAAGCCCTTCACTTTGTTCCTCTTCAAGGGGATCTTGCTGTTCCTTCTCTTCCAATTGCTTGCCCTGAAGCAAAAGGGAACACTCATTTCTCAGCCCACTGCCTTGTCCCTGTAGCAGTGCTGCCGTGCTGGGCTGACCTTGCTCCTCTCTCCTTTGAGCTGGCTCTAGGCACTGCTTGGTGTGTGTTGCTGTCACCCCAGCCCTGCACCGGGAGCGTAATCACACTTACACCCTGAGAGCATGACTTCAAAAGGAGTTCAGTAAGCTCCCATGATGCAGGCTCTGACTCAGACTAAGATGGCTTGTGTTTGTGTTGGTTTTAGAACACTTATTTCATGCTTTACACCTTCTAATCTGTATTCTTTGTTATGATTTTAGAGGATTATGAGTAATACAAAGCCTCCACAGCTCACCAGAAGGTAGCTCCTGCTTATGACTGTACAGATCAGTTTGAGGAGCAGTCACACAGTTATTAGCTGGCTAATAGATAAGCATCTGATTCAGGGATAGACTCTCGGCTTACCAGATTTCTCATGAACCACCTAGACAGGGTTTCCTGGTTTTTTGCTTATGGTGTACAATGCCTTTAACATGTCTAAGCACTTTAAATGTGTCAGGTGCTGTTATTAAGGGTGTTTAGGGAATACACAAGGCGTTATATCTCCCTACTTTGAAGTCGGTGGCAAAATTCCCAAACATGAAAGAAGCGTCTGCTCGTGTTAGTAATCCTAACGGACAGACGTGCGCTGGGAGTCTCAGGTGGAGATCTGCCTGGAAGGGTTTCTAACAGTGGGGGGAAACATTCCCTACTCCTTGGGTTTGGGAAAGTTATGACACTTGCTTCTGTAGGACATACTTGAGCAGAGTCTTCCTCTGTGTTGGAGCCTGTTCCTGCTCACCAGCTGGAATGCCTGCAGCCCCATTCTGTGATTGCTACAAAAGACAGGAAGGCAGTTCAAAAACTTCTAGTTCCGTTTCTTCTCAAGTCTTCTGGATGAATCAAGTTGTTACTTTCTCACTCTTCCTGCCCAGACACCTTCACCCCACCGTGGGTCCCCTAAACTGGTGGTTGAGGAAGAGAAGTGTTTTGATCTAAGTGTACTTAGTGCCTGTGCTAAGGGCTGGACTTTCTGGGTTCACAGCATGGTTTGTGGTGGAAGAGAGAGAGCCTATGGAAGAAAATAATGTGTTTTGGGGATTATATCCAGCTTTCTTTGCTGACTTGATAGAATGATTTAGGATTACTGATGTTGGATGTGTACTGCTCCCCAGTGTCTCAAACAGAGATAGGTATCTCCAGTACTGGAGGAGACTTGTGATTTGATATGAATGTGCTTGGCTCTTGCTCACTGTTTGAGCTAGGCTTTTGCTTTGGTTTGTTTATTCTCAAACTTATCCTTCCTAGATTTGGCTCTCTGCGAGGCTGAGCTTGTTGACATGGGCAGAGGGTGTATCACAGTGAAGGGAGAGTTAGGCACAGAAAGGAGCCAGTGGGCTTTGCCAGGCCATGTTGCTGCCCATCCCGTCACAAACCTCCTGCATGTTTCCCTTGTTCCTTAGCTGAAATAAGTCAGAACAATCTTTTTAATCTTTTGTTCCTTTTAGGCTGCATAATTGGGTTTTGTGATGAGAGCACTGTCAAGCGTATGTCTCAGAGACTTGCTCCAACAGCTCCATGGCCTACTTACATTGAGGACCCCAGAACTGTGTGCAACAACAGGGGTTTCACAAGAGCAGAGCAGAGGGGCAGGATCCCCTCCTTCGACCCGCTGGACACACTCCTTTTGATGCAGCCCAGGACACTGTTGGTTTCTGGGCTGCAAGCGCACACTGCAGCCAGCTCATTTTCAGTTTCTCATCGACCAGCACCCCCAAGTCCTTGTCTGCAGCGCTGCTCTGGGTCACTTCTCTGCCCGACCTGTCACTGTGCCATATGGCAAGTAGATTGGTGCAAAGGTCAGAGGAAACAATGCCTGAGCTGTGTGTTTCCATTTGTGTTTAACTCAAAATACGCAGGGAAATGTCGATATTGGGCACTTTGGGGCGGTTTTGCTGTGGGTGACTGTGGAATATGTGAGTGTAAAACCACGCTCCAACTGGGATTTAGGGAAAAAAGTGGACCCCCTCTAGCGGTTGTCCACGGCAGCGGCCGGAGCAGCGAGGAGCCAGAGCTGGGGCGGGAGTCTGCTCAGGTAGCGTTCTAGTTCCGTGGTGGTGCCGTCGCTTTATGGAGGTTCTGCCTCTCTGTTCCTGTGATCCGCATGACTAAGCTCTCACTACATAGTTATCCTTATCAGCTCTGTCTGACAAAACGATTCCAACAGCTTCTTTTGTTGGTGAAGCTAACTAATGTATTTTCTTTGCCCAACAAACTTGTATGCATGTGTTGCTGGAGGCACCCACCCCTACCAGGGCTTACCTTCCCTCTGCTCTCTCTGCTCTTGCCCTGTAAGTGCCCTGCTTTGTATAAGATCACATGTCAGCCAGTCTCTGGATGGGTTTGATAGGCAACATGTGGCTTTTGGCAGGGTTTGGAAAGAAGTTGGTGTAATGTTCTGTTGCTTTCAGTATGATTGTCTTGCATTGAAGGGACTGGATAGATGTGTTCGTCTGGGTAATTTCAATATTAAGTGTGCTTTGACTTAACCAAAGGTGGGGAGGGAACTGCTAACTTGATTATCAACAAATTTAGAGCCAGAGGTTTTCTTTTCCTCTGGCAGGTCACAACAACACTAACTGAAACCAGAGGCAATGGAGCATCACAATAACTGAGCACAAGCTCTGCACCCAACCCACCACTGTCCATCAGTAGGGAAGGGAGGGTTAAGTATCATCTGCTTTTATTGCTGCAGCAAATTGCATTAGGCACAGTGCAGAAGGGGAAGGCAGGATAAAGGATGGCCCCAGCCTCTGAGAGCTGCTGGTCTGAGCAGTAACAGCCCTGACCCTGCTGTCTGCAGTAGTCTCAGCACTGTGTGCCTGGGGCCAGTGCCACAGTTCTGGTTTCCGAGCAGCAGCTTGGGTGTTCCTCTTGCTCGTGTGGTTGGACTGTGGAATTGAGGAGCAGGGAAGGTGGGAGGGTGACTCCAGGTGTCATGGGCATTGGGAAACTTTTGTGTGTGCTTTCAGTTGGAAATACTGCCTGGGTGCTCCAGGGAAAGAACAGAGAAATAGACATTCCAATTCTGTGGAGATCTGCAGGCTTCCTTGGGGAAACAGCTTTAATTTGTCTGCTGCCCTGGCCCCTGCTGAAGGCAACATATTTCTAGGCACTGTGTTTCTTTATTTGCCCTGTGAGGTGCTTTTGTGTACCTGTAGCAGGCAGGTAGCCTTTTGGAGGGGACAGTGTCAAGGCAGCAAGCTGCTCTGACGTAGTGAGCCCTACCTCCTGTATCCCCTTGACTTCGATGCTGCAGCAAGTGTGTAGCAAATGTGTGGAGACACCTTTTGGGATTGTCCTGCGGAAAAGCATCTTACCAGTTGAGGCCTAATTCAGAACGGAGTTGAGCATGCTGCTTCTGGTTGTGTGGAAGTAAAGCAGAGAATTCTTGCTGCTGACTTGTGTCTGCCCCTTCTGAACCTTCTGCATAGACTGAGTCTTTTTGAAACCCATCCTTAAACAAATCCTTCCTTATTTCCAACAGCATAAGTTAGGTCAGAAGTGGGCCGTGTTTTCCAGTGCTTCTCCAAATACTTCCAAGTACAGCTGTGAGAAGATGGGAGAGGTTCAGTGGGCAGCTTGGTGGCCTGGAGCAAGTTGGTAAAGAGTGACTCCGTCATTAAATCTCCCTGGAAAAAATCATGTTCCTGCTTCCCTGTTTGAGGAAGGAGGATTGACAGTCTTTTCTTGACATCTGGGAGGATAACTCAGCCCCATGGTGATGGAGAGACCCGGGGAAAGGACACCCCGCTGAAACATGCAGGAACCCTCATAACAGTTGCTCAAAGATCATTCCATCACAGTTTGTAGTTTGTTTGCACAAAGTTGCTGTTGCTGCCCTTGCATTAGGACATGTCCCCTCAAAGTTAGAAGAACAAATACAATTCAAAACTCAATAAAAGCAGGAAATTTGCCTGTTTTCCCTGTTACCGTGAAGGACAGACTGTCCTGTCCTGTGATGTCTGTACTCCCCCACAGAATATGTTACATCTGTGACAGGTAAAACCTGTCTTTATGTAACATTTGATTCCCAGGGGCTAGAGTTAACTCTGCTGCCAGATTGTTCTGCAAAGCATCATAAAGCTTTAGACTGTAGACATTTCTGATGTAGCCTGTATGCCAGGCTGCATTCCCAGAGTGTGACCAGCAGGTTGAGGGAAGGGATTTAGCTCCTCTTTCTTGCTCTGGTGAGACCCTGGCTGTGGTCCTGTGTCCAGCTCTGGGGCAAACAACACAAGAGGGACGTGGAGCTGTTGGTGTGAGTTCAGAGGAGGCCATGGAGATGCTGCAAGGGCTGGAGCAGCTCTGCTCTGGAGCACAGGCTGAGAGAGCTGGGCTGGTTCAGCCTGGAGAAGAGAAGGCTCCTGAAGGGCAAACCTTAGAGCAGCTCCAGTGCCTAAAGGGGCTACAGGAAACCTGGAGAGGGGCTTTTGATGAGGACATGTACAGACAGGACAAGGGGGGGAATGGCTTTAACCTGCCTGGAGGGCGATTGAGATTTGGCATTAGAAAGAAATTCTTCCCTGTGAGAGTGCTGAGGCGCTGGCAGAGGGTGCCCAGAGAAACTGTGGCTGCCCCATCCCTGGCAATGTTCAAGGCCAGGTTGGACGGGGCTTGGAGCAACCTGCTCTAATGGAAGATGTCCTTGCCTGTGGCAGGGGGTTGGAATTGGATGAGCTTTAAGGTCCCTTCCAGCCCAGTCCATCCTGTGATTCTATGAAAATGTTTGTCTGCATGTGTCGGGGACAGGTCAGTCACTTTTGCCCACTGATGTGTTTTGAAGTTCTTCAGACATGGACCCTTTTTTTTGTTTCTTTCTTACAGCTTGAATGAGCAGAGTGTGCTGTGACAGTTCCCACTCTTGAGTTTTAGAAAACACATGAATCACTGTACAGAGATTATAACGCTAACTTAATTTCTCATGCCTTTTCCTATACAGTGCGGCATGAATCAAAAGCACAGAATTACCCAGCTGCTCCAACTCCTGTGCTAGCAGCAGGAGTAAAACAATCTTTTAAACTGCCATGCGTTCTCCTGAAGTATTAAAAGAAGAGGAAAACAACAACACAGAAAGTTTTACTGTGGTTTCAGGGAGCAGCGTGATAGTACTTATGCAGACAGTCAATCTTTTATATGACTAGAATGCAAATAGTCTATGACAAATAGCTTTGGCTTGTAAAAAATTGGTATTTTATAGGATTGTAAAACTATACTGTATAATTTAGTTGGAGTGTTTCCATGAGCTTTACCCAAGTCTCTTGCCTTTTAGCTGGAGAGGATGGGCATATTTCTAAAATATGAATAATTTAGAAATTCTTCTTCCTGTAAATTTTGTTCATGAATAGAAATAGAATAAAAGCACTGTCGGAAATTTACATTGATTGTACATTTCTTAAAAAATACAGTCGAAACAGAGGCTACTTCAGCCTCTGCTGCTCTCAGTTCATGTTGTTGTGCTCAAGTTTGCAGTGTTTTGGTGGCATAATTGATCCTGAAGTGAGGGCTGAGCATAGAGTAAATTGAACTTTGTGTGATGGCAAGCAGAGGGATGCTGTATCAGCATCTCTTGTCTGTTCCTGCAATCTGCTACATAAGCCGGGTGGTGGAAATGGGGTGCTATAATATACTGCATAGATCTAGCAAGAGGAGGATCTACTTCTTGTCCCCATCTAGATGCAGATTTTTACCATGAGGCTGGAAAAGCCAGTTTACTTTGCTCTTTTCAGCTGTTTCCTTCACCATAAGCACTCAATTGGAATGAGGAAGCTTGGATAATTCATGGGAAGTTTGGTTTATTAAACTATACTCCTTGAGAGCAGTGGTCTTCTTCCCTGATGCAGTTGCTTGCTGTGCACAGCTGCATGAGTTTAAAACAGTTGGATAATAGTTTAGGTCTTACAAGCGTATGTTTGGCTTTGTGACAAAATACCAAGCAAGCCCTGCAAAAAAAAAACCCCAACCCTCTCACTCCCCTTTCATTTGTGGGAGGTCTCATGGAGGCTTCCATGTTGAAGGAAAAGGAGGCTGATGTTTGTATTCGAGAGGCTCTCTTAAGACCAGGCCATAGCTGGAGAGTCATCTGCTGTGAATTTGAGGAAGGGCTGCACAATAGTGGGAACCCGTGGGTAGAAGTCCCACTGAGTCAGCCACAGGCTCCCCAGGGCCTGTGCCCTATCGTGTCTGATGGGGGTAGAACGTAGGAGCAGCTCAACTGCCTGTGCTTGGGGATGGTTGGTGTGGAGCAGACATTGAGAAGTGCCTGGACAGGTTAGAAAAGTGTTCCTGTTTGCCTTCTGCAGTGTGCCTGCCTGTCGTGGTTTAAGCCCAGCCATAAATTAGAGCCATGCAGCCGCTCTCTCACTCACCCCTCTTCCCCTCCCCACTCCCAGAGGGATGGGGAGGAGAATGGAAAGAATGTAACTCCCACAGGTTGAGATAAGAGCAGTGCAGTAACTAAGGTATAACACAAACCACTGCTGCTACCACCAATAATAATAATGACAAGGGAAGTAACAAGGGAAGAGAATACAACTGCTCACCACCTGATGACTGAACGGTGAATTAATGCTTCCAGGTAACTGCCCCCAGGTTATATAGTGAGCATGATGTGCTGAGGTATGGAATACCTCTTTGGTCAGTTTGGGTCAGGTGTCCTGTCTCTGATTCCTCTCTGCTTCCCCTCCTTCCTGACAGAGCATGAGGCTCAGAAAGTCCTTGGTCAGCCCAAACATCACTGAGCAGCAACTGAAAACATCGGTGTTATCAACGCTGTTCACAGGCTGAAAGTCAAAAACACAGCACTGCACCAGCTGCTAAGAAGGAGAAAAACAACTGCTGCTGCTGAACCCAGGACACTGCCACTAGTATGTTCCCCATGTGAATTTAAGCCCAGATAAGCAAGAAGTGATATGAGGTTGTATAAATATATGCATGAATCTCTCTAATGTGTTAGGTAGTGGAGTCCCTGCCCAAAGTGCAAGAGTAGGGAAAGCCCTTGCTCGTCAGAGTTGCCATGGAGGTTCTGTCCTCAGGCCAGTGATCAGATACTCCCTTTTGTCTTACCAGGTGAGTTTGGACATCTGTCCTCTCTCTAGGCTTTGCATTAAGTTGATTTAGAACAGTGTCTGTTGCGCTCATTGTGTCTTGGAAAGCTGTGTTTGGTTTTATTTGGTCAGTTGATAGTAACCAGTAACTTAATCATCTCTGCTACACACTGACATTAGGGGCAGAAAAAGTTTAGATGTGGAAAGTGTGGCTTAAATTATTCTGTGATGGAGTTTATATGGGGTGATAATATGTAGGGCTACTTAATAGATACATTAAGGTTGTCAAAGCGATGTTAGTCATGAAGGGTTGGAATTAGGTGTGGCAGAGCAGAGTGCTATGAATCCTCTACGTTACTCTTTAGGTTTACTGGCAAGTGCTTTACCTTACTGGTTGCCGAGCCAAATCATGCCAGAAAAGGACTCGTTTAGGTTACTGACATCCAGGCTACAGGCATGTGGTGCTCTGGTGGCCCACTCTTTGCTTTCCTCTTCATGAAGTCTCACAGCCACTCCTTGCCAGGTTAAATGTTGCTCTCTGCATCAACCTGATGTAAATGTACATCTACATCTGAAAGGAATTTGTAGCAACATGGGTGTCAGTCCCTTTTCCCAAGCAACAAGGGATAGGACACAAGAGGAAACAGCCTCAAGCTGTGCCAGGAGAGGTTTAGCCTGGATACTAGGAAAAAATCCTTCACCAAAAGGGCTGTCA